>JAPDSC010046743.1:0-16888 GCA_026290005.1 Latrodectus geometricus
TTTTTTAAATATTTTTACAATAAAACTGTTTCTGCAATAGAATATACATTGGAACGATTTCTTATTTAATATTTTTACAATAAAACTGTTTTCTGTAAACATTTTGAGTTAATTAATTAAACGAATATAAGAACTATTTACATATGTTTGATCAATTAACTAATCCACATGTATATTTTATATTTGTATTAAATATAATTATTGACAAATTTATCGTATCTGTTAGTGTCTCTTGATGCAATTTCTGGAAATGAGATGCCTTTCATCATTTAATTTTATGTAAATTTAAAGACCTCTGTGGGTGGTATTAGGAACCTGGCCTTGAGTCTACCCTGGCTTCCTATTTCTAAAATGGAAGACCCAGATGAGATGCGACCATCTTTGAGCTAAAGCTGTACTTAGACTTTCGTGGAGGGTGGGGGCAGGTGCTCTGTTCAAAAATGGAAGGCGTTTTTTCTGATTTCATTCGTCCAGTACCTGACGGGTGGACTTGGCTTCGCCAAACGTCATAAGTAATAATAACAGCAACAATGATTTTTCTTTCCGAAGTATTTTCTGGCAGTACTATTATTCCTTTCAGTTAAGATACTTTTATTTAGTTTGGGAAATTAATGCCCAAATTTCAAAGAGCTTTTCTATAACCTTGACAAATATTCTCTTATTTTCTGTGGCTAAGAATTCAAATTATTTAATTTCTATAATTTATAAATTATCAAATTATTTAAATTATTAATAATTCAAATAATTGAAATTATATGGAATTTGATATAATTAAAAAGAAAAATATTGAGTACTTACTCTTTTGCTTACTTTCTGCGACATAAAAGTTCGCGCTATTTTTATTGCGATTTGACTGTATAATGGATTATTTATTACATGAATTGCTTTCACTCGAATCGGTGCATACTCCTGTAAAAATGAATCTAATTTAAGTATCAATCTGACAAATTATATTTAACGGATAGTTTTTCAATGACATACCTGTAGTCCAATTATCATTCGATAAATGAAGGAAGGTGAAGCAAAGTTCTTGGCAAATCTTAAACTGGTGTCTTCACAATCAAGTATAATCGAATATCCAAACAGTTGAGTGGCCTCAGGTTCAAAACCAACCTCACCGCAGAGTAATCCACAAGAAACAAGCTCATCCGGAGATATGTCTTCGTAATCAGCTAACAAGAAGAAGAATTTTCATTTTCCTTTGTTTCATAAAACGGTATTTATGCTTGTAAAATATGAATAGAATTATATTCATCAAAAGTAAACACTAATAAAATAATATACAATAAAAATATCATATAAATAAAAAATTTTCAGTAATTGGCTTATTTTTAAGCATTGACCCATTTATGTTAATTCTATTTCGTTTAAAATAGCTCTTCAGAATCAATTTTTAAAGTCTCTCTGTTACAACAGAAATTAAATATTTTCTTTTGATCTTGTATTTTGTAGTAAGCGTAAATTAACTGATATTAAAGGAAATATTGCTATCCTGATCTAATATGCTATTATAAGGGGTGATCAAATGAAAAGGTACGAAACGACATTACTCAAAATATACTTTATTCAAAATATACACCATGGGCTTGAGCACAAAGATCACACTGATAAACAAGCCGCAGGACTCCTTGTTCCTAGAATTCTTGTGGTCGTGACGAAACCCAGTTCTTCACATCGTTCTTAATGCAGGCCGCAAACTCGGTAGACCATCCGATTGAGACACCATCTTATGGTATACCGACCCCGTCTTATGGAGGTCTTAATGTGACGTAGTTATGACATTGTAATCTGACATCATGGATATTTTAAACCAAAGAGAATTTGTTTACATTCTCATTGTTTACATTCCGGTTCCATTTCCGATTGCAACATTAAAAAAAATATTATTACCTCTATAAAGATTTATAATTAACTCCTCCTCTTCAAATTTAAACTTGTAATAACTATACTCTCGATATCAACGTGGTATATTTTTCCTGCAGAAATTGAAATTAGCGATGTCTCGCGGAAAGTTGCCAGATATTTCAAACCAGCTCCATATCTAGATTTGTCTCGCGCTCCATATCTAGATTTGTCTCGATTCATGTCTCATGCGATTATCTACTAATTTGCGGCCTGCCTAAGAACGTCGTCCGAGTTGAAGCGTTCCCCTTCTAGGTGTTTCTTCAGTGGACCAAACACATGGAAATCGTAGGGTGACATGTCCGGACTTGATAGGGCGGATGGTCCAACGTCTCCCATTTGAACTTGACCAGTTCCGTGTGTATGACTCTGGAGACGTGTGGGCGAGCGGTATCACGGAGCAGCCCCGGTCTTTTGTTCTTGATTGACCTGAGTAGACGTCGGAGTATCTCACAATACACATCGGAGTTTGTGGTTTTTCAGTGCTCGAGGAATCCTGTCCTCATAGAAACTGCTGCATCATTAGGACTCCGCTTTAAAGAGCCTTTGCTCTCTCCTGCGCATGCTCCGATCCTAGCCAAAGACTCCAATCAAACCCCGAGATATCTCGTTACTTTCTCCCAAGGCAGAATATGCAAATATTTAACTGTTAAGTTTTTACGTCATTTCGTACCCTTTCATTTTATCACCCCTTGTATGATCCATTTTTTTCAAACATGCTCTCATAAATTACTGAAAAGAATTTCAAGCTTCTCCATCTATGTTTCCAACAGTATATTAGGATTTAGAATTGGAGGATTTGTGTCTTTTACTACCCCTTTTATATTTCTTAAATTGGCTGATGGATAGTTAGCGCCATGGCCTTCAATTTAGTAACTGATGTTTTCGATTGCAACCTTCGTCCTTGATGAGTTTAGCACACAAGATTCAATTTCAAAATTCATATCCTGGTTGAACTAATTTTCGCTTCCGAAAAGTGACAGTAGAATGATAAATAAATTGATTTTTATCAATACTTTTCAATTACATTTATGTAATTATGTATTCTACAATCAAAAATTCACATCACACCTGAAAATCAAGCGCTTCAACTCATATGACGTACTCAAGGACGCTGTGAAGGACTGGGTCTCGTCACGGCCACAGGAATTTTGGGAACAAGGAACCCTGCGGCTTGTTCATCAGTGGTATCCTTGTGCTCAAGCCTATGGTGTATATTTTGAATTAAACCTATATTTGCACCCACCGTATGGTTTCATACCTTTTCATTTGATCACTCCTTATACAAATTCAACATTTTTAAATTAAAAGTAAATCTGAAATAAAATATTAATATCAAAAGCCATTAAAAATTTGCTTACCAAGACGGGCATAGCCTATTCCAGTATAATCAGGGGCTCTATATTCTAATACGGCCATTTTCCGTTTATCAAGAATATATTTTAAATCTGAGGGCTTAAAATCTGTGAGGAGTCCAGAATACCTGGCTTTATAGGCATAATGACTTTTAAGTTTCTTGAAAGCTTTTTGCGTATCATATTTCTTCCCTCGCAGAAACCTAAGTAGAAATTTATCGTCCATGAGAGGCTGAAATTCTGGCTCACCTACAAAAGTACGAGAATAATTAAAGTATAAGTGTTATATAACGAATAAAAGAGAAAAGTAATAATTCATTCAGTTTTTTTAAATTTAATAATCCAAATAAGGTCGTAAAATTATATAAAAAATATGAAATTTTTAAAAAATGAAACTTTACTATCATTCGAAATTACATATCACATTCTTCTTCACTGGGTTACTGGAGCTCGGTGAGTCGGGACGTGTCTACGTTAATCTGTGACACCCAAAATCCTTCCTTTGGTGTAGCGTGGATATGGAGAGGTTGGGGCCAACTCAGCTGTAGCCTGACACTTGACATTGGTTCAAAATTATGTAGCGATTTATGATAGGTTAGTATACTAAACCCATTTACTTTATATACAATCCAGGTCTCGTATGACTACTATGTTTAGATTACCACGTACCATCAGATGGAACCTTTCAATTAGATCAAGTCATATAAACCAAACCACAATCGTAAAAAGTGTCTCCTCTGTGCATTGTTGAATCCCACTTTATTTTACAGATTGTTCTCTGTGATTTCATGCATTGGGAGAAAAATTTCTCTTCCATCTTCAGTTATCTTGACATATCTTCTTATCTATCGTACAGGAACTAAAGTGTTCTAACACGAGGAAAAGCATCACTTGGATGGACATACAAAACTATGTGATATGTATTCTCAGTGCTTAGAAATACAAAGAAACATATTGTATTAAATTATTTCACCATATATTGCCGCTATTAGCGACATTTTTGTTTTTCAAATAGACTCTTATATTGCTCACTTCATGGCTCTCTCTAGAAAAAAAAGTTGAGATAAAAAATGGCATGTGACGAGTATTCTCTTATCTTAATTTTCAATGGGCATATGAGGAATAATCTTAGGGTACATATTGTTGGTCGAAGAAACTTTTTATGGAGAACCATCTTTCAAAATACTTTACGTAATAAATGGTATTGCTACTCATACAAAAATTATTGACAACATAAACAGTTAAAGAAATCGTGAGACTTTTACTGTTGTTCTATTTGGTCATACCATCTTTCAAAATACTTTACGTAATAAATGGTATTGCTACTCATACGAAAATTATTGACTATCTCTAGAAAAAAAAAGTTGAGATAAATAATGGCATGTGACGAGTATTTTCCTTATCTTAATTTTCAATGGGCATATGAGGAATAATCTTAGGGTACATATTGTTGGTCTAAGAAACTTTTTATGGAGAACCATCTTTCAAAATACTTTACGTTGTTGTTGTTGTTGTTGTCGTGTCTATGAGTAAGTGTGAAGTGCAAAAAAAAAAAAAAAAAAAAAAAAGTCTACAGTCCACCAAAAGTCTTGTTGATGAGATCTGCTAGTTCTGGAGCCCGATGGCTATGAAGGATCTCAATTGGTGGTGCTCCTAGTTCGAAGAGGGAGCGGATAATGGCTTGGCAGTTTAAGACATGATCTGGAGTTAGTTCGGATTGAGGACAGTGCTCGCAGTTGGGATAGGATTTAATACCAGTTGGTGATATCTTCATGCCCTTGAAATGTCCAGTACGCAGCCGAGCTATTGTAGAGGAGAGGTTTCTTGGGCAGTCTAGATCAGGGATTGTTGCCTTGTCAAAATGCAATACTTTACGTAATAAATGGCATTGCTACTCATACGAAAATTATTGACAACATAAACAGTTAAAGAAATCGTGAGACTTTTACTGTTGTTCTATTTGGTCATACTATCTGAAAAAGCATTTTTGCATTTAATTTTTTTATCTCAAGTTAGAAGATATTGTTTCTATTGACATAAAAAAATTTAAGTATTTCTTATCATTTGTAACATCAAAACTCAAATGTTACTTATTACTAGTGTTATAATACTTAATACTACTAAATTTAACTCAATTTGTTTCCATACTTTCTAAGTTGTCACTTATCCATTAACGTTTCTAGAAAACAATATTTTTGAAGAAAAAAATTTCTGATATTTTGTCCTAACAGAACCAAAGGACAAAATTAACGTCTAACTTGAAATATGATTATCCATGAGCATTACAAAAGTAATAATTTTTTATTATTTCTTACAATGATCTTGTTTACTGAATTTAATGTTTTATTGCGCTTAATCTAAAAAAGATATATAAAAGTATAACTTAAAGCAATAGCTGGATGCAATATAATTTTAAATTAAACAAATCTAAAATTAAATTAACCGAGACATGACATGCAATGCCCCATTTGAAATTATTTTTCCATTTTGTAAAACTCCGTTATATCAACTTTTTATGTATTAAATTTGAAATTTTGTTACCTCTGAAATTATAAATGGAATAATAAGCAAATTATCTATGTTAATATCTTTTGATCTACTATTTTATATTCTTTATACCAATCAGAAAATAATCTAGAATCTACTTCGTCCACCAAATTATTTTAACTGAGTAATCAGGAACTATAACAAGAAACTTTGAATTCAAGAGTTTGCTGTGAAAATCAAATTTTCTGGACAATGAGGTCGTGATCAATTTTGAAGACAATTGAATTTTTCTCTTATTGCATATTCATCTTATTCTCGCGAGAGAAGAATAAGTTTTGTTATAAAACATAGTAAACATGGAACTAGGGAGTGCTAACAGGACATGACAATTTTAATCAATGTTTCATTTTTTCATTTTTCATTAATTCATTTTTAGTGCCTGTCAATAAATAGCGAATCATATTAAATTCAAACTGAAAAAAAAACTTTCTTTTTCTATCTTTATCAATATATTGTAAGAATTAGAACTGATTTCAACATACTCTTCAGATTATCGTTAACGTAGAAATTTGCTTCCTAAGCAATATCTAATTTAAAGCCACATTCTAATTTTACTTAGACATCATCGCAGATAAGGGTCTCTACAGATAAAAAAAAAATGCATAACTTTTCGGCCAAGAGGGAAGTATTTTTAAATTCATTATCTAGATCAAAATATCTTGATAAAAAAAACTCTCGGTTTTGATAAGGAATCTAGATCAAGATCAACTACTAAGAATTCTATAGAGTCAAATATATATCTTAGTAAACTTTGTCTTCTTTTCCAGAAAGAATAATTTTTAAGCATTGTTTCAATAATGAAAGAAATATCTATTACTTTTTATTGATTAATTAAAATTATAAGTTGAATGTCTAGCATTCTAGCATGAAGGACAATAAATCTTTTCTGATTCCTCACATTTTTAAAAATGATCTCAATAATTTTAATTGAACTTTTTATCTTTTAAACAGATAGATAAGTATGTTATCATATTTGTCATTCACACGTTATTCTATATTATAAATTATAAGTAGTAAAATGCTGTTTCCGATTTATACACTATTTGCTACTATATTTATATTCATTAAAAATTCCTTACAATAAAAAGCATTAGATTTGCTTATTGTGTACATATAAATACATGCGGCATTTCTCGCTATGTATTTTAAATTAAAAAAAGAAACAATTTATGCGAATTTGATTAGATATTACTATTCCCTGTATAAAAAAGTCCAAAATAGATTTTCAATTAATATTTTTAACAAAAACTTTTAAACACATCATTAACTTTATTTAAAAATATAAAATACCAAGTAATTTTCAAAAAAAAATCTGAATTTTAGATTTCAAATACTAATCTATAAATTTTATTGAATATTAATTACTAAAATTACAATTTTAGTTATAATGTCACTTGATAACAAAGTTTACCTGTTTGATTCTGCGCTATTTTTTTGATATTTTAAAAAACATGTTAAAAGATGACAAAATTTAAAAAAATTATGTCTTATTATTCCCAATATTTATCTTTTTAAAGTCTTTCAAAATTTCCTTTTTAAAAATTTAGTGTTACAATAACAGTACATATATTTTAATTCAGCGCATACATAATAAAACAGAGCATATATGAGTAGTGCATATATTAATTTTTTCAATATATATATATATATATATATATATATATATATATATATATATATATATATATATATATATATATATATATATATATATATATAGTGAAGAAATTATTTTTTTTAATTTTTTAAAGCTCGGATTTTAAATGGTGTGAAAAAATTGAAATTAATTAAAAGAATGTCCAATGACATTTATTTTAATTTTTCACAACTTTTTTTTGTCGCATTTTTTACAATTTCAAAATTTGCAGTACATGAAGAAAAAAACAGTTTAGAAATTGTTTACTTACCTATATAATGCACTGTGTGTAAAAAAGTTTACAATAATAATTTTGAATGTAAAACAAAAAAATAGAATAATGTATAATACAAAAACAACAGTGCGATTATAAAGAGATAGTAAGGATACTTTTTTTGAGAAATTTGAGTTTGATGTTATTTCATAATTTCATTTATATTTGATCAAAAAATGACAATGCTACTCTCATATCGTCTTCTACGTTTAACAATCTCTATCTTTCTTTCATTTTTATGTGGGTTAATACTGAAAACCCAAATTCCCACAAATAAGATTTAAAAAACTGTAATTGCTGATACTGAGAACACTTGATATTTCTTCACATGAGACAAATATTTCACTTTATGAAAGCTCACTATTTTCGAAGATAAAAACAGTTATTGACTTTAAAAAATATGGTATTTAAATATAAAAAAATCTTTGATTTACATTGTACTTTCCTTAATTTAAACAAACTTTACTCGTGATATAAATGGATTATAATTTTTACTATATACTTTTCTAAAATTTTGTGGCACACTTTAAACCACACAAAAGTGTTGAAGCACAGTAGTTGAGAAACACTGCATCAGACATATATCTAGGTCAATTATAGATAATCGTATTATCGTATTCCCATGTGTTTAATTATTTCTGGAAAATATTTTTGTAAATGGTAGTTTTATTACGGAAATTATCAAGTAAGGAAACAACCTAAATGAGTTAATGCCTTCCTTTAAAACTTAATTTTTATTTTTTGATCGTAAGTAAACACTTATATGACATTTGATATTCAATGAATTTGATATTGCAATCAGAAGAAAGTTGTTTTGGGGTTTCAGTATTTTAGGTGAAATTAGAGTCAAATCACAATGTTAAGATACGCATAAAATTCCCTGAATTTAAGGAATTTTTAATATTATATATTCCTAATTAAACTTAAAGTAATATATAACATCGAAAATTTAATAAAATAATAAATTGTTTAGTTTTTGTTAAATTTTCTTTAGGGAAGTTAATTATAAAAATTATTTAATTTCTGCGAAATTTAACATAGTAACAATTAATAACTACCAAACAATCTTCTTTCTTAGTATTATAATTCACTATATACTAATTTTATTTCAGTTTTCTTTAGAATACTATTAAATAGCGAAAACAAACTCATGAAAACATTTTCAATATTCATTATTAGGAAAATTCCTCAATATTTTTGCACATGTAATGATATTAAATAATTTTCCTAAATAATAATTTTTAAATCACTAATAGATTTATTGTTAAATAATATTGATAGCAACCCTTTTATAATATTGTGTCCTACTTACATACCACAATACATACAATAATGATGCATATAAGCTGTTATATATTTTCGATCACGGTTGCTCACAAATAATAAACACAGCTCTGCGTATGAATATGTATTATCTAAAAAGAGTCATACAAGGTATATATATATATATATATATATATATATATTAATAATCCATACCTTTTATTAGACTTTTTAGCTCTTTTAATCCTCGAGCTATTTCCTCTTCTGTTTCGCCTATTTCTTCCTCGGCTTTTAGTTTCATATCGGGAGTTAATCCCTCACAGAAATATTTCACAGAAGGCATTTCCGATTTCTGCTACAATAAGAATAAATTTATTATTTAAGTAAAACACTGATAAGAAATTTCTATTTGAAAAAGCTTCGTATAATAGCAGCATTAGCAATATAAACTAAAACTAGAGTAGTTAGCAACTAATTTACTAGTATTAAACGTAAGTTGTCAATGTTTTGTTATAAGATTTCAAAAATTTGCAGCTGTTTATTAGAAATAAAAAGTTAAATAATCAAAATTGAAAATTAATTTCTTTATTCTATAGCAGTTGATTTATTCATGAAATTCTGTTTTAGTGATTTTTTAATTCACACAAAATTCACATTTGGCTTATTCGTGAAATGCAAAGTTATTGAAACACTAAAGTCATGATTAAAAATTAAAAAATTTTAAACAAAAATTTAAATAACTTCGCATTAATCATTAACAGTTTTTGCATTGATTTTACATCTCGTAGTTTCTACACCATTTCAATTTATATTTGCTTTTGTATTTTTTTAGTATTCTCCTACACGTACAAATATTATATTTTCAAATTTTTTT
The DNA here is from genome assembly GCA_026290005.1 of Latrodectus geometricus. Lineage (NCBI taxonomy): Eukaryota > Metazoa > Arthropoda > Arachnida > Araneae > Theridiidae > Latrodectus > Latrodectus geometricus. The sequence continues at coordinate 9,852 of JAPDSC010046743.1, forward strand.
TTGAGATATTACCAATTTTTAATATATTTGTATAATTTATTAATGTTTCTTCAAATTTAGAGAGCATTACACACTTCATTTTAATTTCCAATATTTTTGTAATACTATATCTTGAAGTATAGATCCCTTAGGATATATAAAAATTTCAAGTTATAATGTTTGCAATAATTCGTTTATTAAATATTTCTTTTTTTTTATAGTTTTCAACATTTTCAAAAATAAATATTAATATTTATGGAAATGTTTAAAATTATATAAGATGAAATTATAGTTTTTTTGCACAAAATTTACTTATAATTACTTATAAATTTCAAATCAAAATTTGCTTATAAATAAGATAATTTCAAATTTAATACCAACGTTACAAAATGATAATGTAACTAGCCGTCTATTAAGATGGGCCTACTTAAGAATTTGGCTTAAATGAAGAAAATACTTATATCAAACAGCATACATCTTGTTGTCTGTTTTGAAAAGCCAATCCGTCTCAATCCATATTAATTGAAAGATACCTCAATTGTTCTTAAAACTGGAATAATTAGACTAGACTTCATTTCAAAAAGATTATTATGACAATTATTCCAAATATTTTCGTATTTTTCAAGAAACGGCCTTTTTTATAATTTTAGGAATCTTTCTTTGTAGCAAAGAGCATTATGAAGAATTTTCATAATATTTCATTTTTTTACTAAACTGACAAAGTTTGAACAGAAATGAAGAACACGCATTGAAAAATACAAAAATTTTATTTAATAGATAATTTAATTTAATTTTCAATAATTTCAAAGATTAAAAGCACATATTAATCTATTCAATATTATTATACAGCTATTCAATATTATTATCATATTTCAACAATTATAGTAATAATAACTTTTCATTTAATGATTACTTTTATTGCTTTTTTCAAATAAATAGTACCTTAAATTATTTTTAAGATTTAAGGTACTATTTTAGTTTAAATTTTGCTTTTATTTAGATAATGTTTTAGTTTAAACTTTGCTAATCGAAATGCTTGTTAATTAGTAAAATACAACATGTAGATTTATACATATGTATATATTTTCATAAAAGAATCTGAATTTTTAAAGGATATTTTTGAAATATAAAATAATTTAAATTAATTTATAAATCATAATTTTATTTTTAAAAAACATGTTACAGTTAATGGTTACATTAAACTTAAATTTGATTAATATTACAGAAAATTTAAAATTCTCTATTTTTAGTAATGATCATAAGGTTCTCATATATGGAGTACTTTTTGAATAATAAGCAATTCAGCAAAAATTCAAATGAAAATAAAAATAATATAAATACATCTGTAAGGGAAATGATGACGATGACCAATCATTATTCTGGAAGATTTGAAATTACTTACAAAAAAATGTCTCTTAATAACAAAAGATAAATTAATAGGATCACATGAGTATTTCAATAACTTATGATTGCTTTTCTTGGATAATAAAAACTAATATATTAAATTTAAATTTTGTAAATTAGTTTTATTCAAATTCCATGAGGAATTATCAGTAGCTGAAAAAAACACTTTATGAATGAGAAAAGCTATTATACTAATCCAATTCTTTAAATCAAATTGTAATGTTTTGTTAGTTATTTCAATTCACCAAATCTCAGGGAAATGGCAAAAAGAAGTTAAGACATTTTTAAGAAATAAGTAGTATGTTTCGCTTACAAATCATAGTAACATAATTATTAGTTATAAACAGCTTTTTTTTTTTTTTTTTTTTTTTTTTTTTTTTTTTTTTTTTTTTTTTTAGAAATCTCAATCTGAAAAACTTAAGAGCTATTTGTTCAAGAATTAATTTATATTATTTCCATTAGAAAATCAATATATCATAAAAAATAAAAAAAAAACATTGGTTAATAGACAATTATAATTTGTCACAATATGTTTTAAAATTTTTAAAGACTAAATGATTATTATTAAATGGTAAAAAGTATTCTGAAATTAATATTCAAACATAAAATTAAATATGAAATTAATTAATTAATTATTTAGTCGTAAAAAATTTATTTCGTTAGTTTAGTTAAATTAGGATCTAATTTTCAGGACCTACCTTTTCATTTATTTGCTTAAAATTTCTTTTGAAAAAGCGCGAATGAAAAAGCGAAGTGAAGTGCTAGTATTAAAAAGTTCCGTTTAATATCCGAAATAAATAGCATCTAACATGTTGTAGACTCCATTTATCGAAGGCTCGCTGAACTAAGTTGACCAAGATTTGTTTTCTGACTTTTAACAAGCTTATCTAACTGTGCTTCAAATTTCAAGGTTGTCATTCTTTATTGTTTGTTAATTTTTGATATCGCAAGTCAATAGCGTCAATATTGATATCACTATTCCTGTATGATAGAAGTATTTTTCTCTTTATATACTAAATAGGTATTAATCATGCTTCTTTGCTTATAAACGCTTGTCTTTTAAAATTAAAAAATATAGGTTACTATTTTTAAGAAAATTAAAGTTTATTCGAAATCATTGTTATGCAAAATATTCTTTGTCATAGTAATAATTGACGATCAGAAAAATATTTTATTGCTTGATGATTAGAAAAATTATAATTTTGAAATACTTTGTCTGATTTATAAATTATAATAACTCCTATTTAATTAACATATATAGATATATACATTGACGTATACGAATAAAAATAGGTTTATCTCTATTTCTTGTGTTTTTATCAAAAACTTAAAATACATTCTCTTTTTAAAATCAAAATTTTATATATAAACTTGATTTTATGTCTCACATTAATTTCCATAACTGAAATGGCAATGGGGTTTCCTTCAATATATTTGAATTTTAAAAGGTACATTTTAAATTTTAAAATTATATTTCCCTTAGTCTTAATTTTTTATTTGTATTCTAGATTTTAAGTCAATTATATTCACAGATTTTTTTTTTAATTTTATTTTAATTTTAATTTTGCTTAGATTTTCTATAATTTTATATATAAATAATTAACAAAAAAAGTTTTGGCGTGGCTTGTCCTTTTTAAATCTTGCGCTAAAAAACCTAACCACCCAATGAGTAACTGGATTTTTGTGCTTCAATAATAATGTATTTATAAACTGAAAATTTTCTGTAAGAAGATGGAGCTATCAGTAATGAAGCTCTTATGGATCATCTATAGTAAGTTAGTACAAATAAAATGTTACTTGTACTATTTAAATCAAACTAATACGATACAACAGAGTTTTTTTAAAAGTAGGCACCTTCATATACAATTGAGACGTTATTTATTATTGAGTCACTAATTTTAAAAAAAAAAATTCTGTCGCATTGCAGGAACTAGAAAACATTCGCAGGAAATCACGTTTTAACTTCTAAATTATATAAATATTCTCTTCATATCAATCTTCCTTAGTTTTTATTTAAAATAATTGATGGTCCGTATATTTTTAGCGAAAGGAATTCACAAAAAATCCTTTATTCCTAAAACATAAACATGCTAACACATAAATAAATGTACGCAAACTAACACACACATACATATATAAATTTTAACATATATATAAAGTTTTTGAAAATTAAACTATCATATATTTATATGAGTGTTTGTGAGTATATATATATATATGTATATGTATATATATATATATAATTTTTTCTATCATAAATATTTTCAATTAAAATTTTGTTAAAATGGATAACTTAGTGACTTAAACGAAAGAGTATGATTCAGTTAATTGCAAACATGAAATAGTTTTCAGTGTTTTTAATATTTATGTCACATTTTTTCTCATCAACTTATGTAATAAACTGACAAAACACAAATACAAATATGTTAAAAATTCATATTACACTTTATAATTTTAAGCTTTATTTAATCATTATTTTCATTAAATAAATACTTTCTGGATATTATTAAGTTAATGTAAATTTTTATCTTTAGAGTCATAATAAAACTTTCGCCAAGTTTTTCGCTCTTAAGTCTTAGAAATATTTGTGAATTAAATTAATAACTTAAAGATAATAAAATGATAATATATGATAATAGCTTAAGTTGTCATACACTATCATTTTATTATTAAGTTAATTAAATTTTTTTGAATGATAGCAATATATAAAGCTTTTCTGATGAAAGAATGATATCTTTTTATATACATCTATTTAATAATTACATTATTACCCATTGAAAGCCTATAATGTAAAACAAAGAGCTAAAAAAAATATTTAATAAAATGTTGCCAATTTTTAATTCCTTCCAATTAAAACTTTCTTTAAATATGGAAATAACAAATAAAAAATGTTTATTTGAAAAACTCTTTATTTTTTAAAAATATGAAAAATTATTGCGAATGGTGTATTAATTTTAGATTAATTGAATAATAAACTTTAATAAAGACAAAAAAGTACTAAGGACGCGCATTTTTTAAATGATCCTTGATTTTCAATTACAAGTGATACTAGGAAACGCAGTTACTAAACAGAAATAGATTTATTTAAGTAAATAAATCTACTTTATCAAGTTTTAATCATTGATGTACAAACTACAATATCAATAATTTAAGGAAAATATTCGATAATGATGCAGAAAGGAAATCAATAGTATTTCGAAAGCATTCTGAAAACTCAGATCATGTAGATAAATTTTAACAGAAGTTACTTCATATATCTCTTACTTTCAAGGATACTTTCATAACAAAATATAATGATAATTAGTTTAACAAATAGTAGTGATAATTTTTTAAGTAAAGTTCAAAGTTCAAAAATCGAACTTAATACGTTTCTCAAATAAAAAATCAAACTCCAAAATGCAAAAATGTATTTTATACACGTAAGACTATAGAATTGAGATAATAGTTTAACTTTGTGAAAGACATTTATATGATTTTATTTTGATATTCATTAAGCTAAAATTTAAAAAAAATGTTTCTTTTATATTATAATCTTATTTATAATATTGAAAACGTACAAAAATGTCATAAAAATTATCATACAAAAATGTATCAACTCAAAAATATTTATAAAAATTTAAAATATATTTTGAAACCGTATTGGATTAAAATTATACAAAGTTATTTTTAAAATTTAAATCTTCATAAATTTGTTGACATAAAAAATTATTTTTATTAATATTTCATAAAATCAATATCGCCATTTTTAGAAATTATTAAAATACAAATATTGTAATCTTCTAGGAAATCACAAATTTTAAACACAAACTTCTTTTTGCAATGAAAAAAAACAGTTTTTGGTGGTATTCTTGGTATTTTTCAGAATATATTTCTTAAAATAATTTAAGTTTTCCAGAATCCAATATCTTAATTGTACTTAATTTGTTATTTATTGAAATTTTATTTTAGAAATTATGACAATAGCATTCTTCAAGATAAATATAGACGAACTGAACGCATTCAACGGAAATATTCATCGGCAAAACGATTATATAAGGTTAAAGATATTATATCTAGAATGGGAGATTGATTATTCTCAAGTCCATTTAAGTACAGAAACTGTAGTACTTAAATTTAAGTTTAAACTCTAAAATACTTTTTTTTTATTTCTAATGGCGGGCACCCTTGAGCAAGTAAGTACATTAACCCATTTGCCGCAACAAGGCCGGAAACTGCTACTCATTTTATCGTTACCCGGTGGGCACTTGTGAACCAAGTCACGGAAGTACGAGCAGCATCACCCACGCCACACCACCACAAACCAGTTTATAGAGCGGGCCAGATTCATCCATCATCTGAGGAAAGGACAAGAAACAGAGAAAGAGAGTACATCCATGCCCGAGCCGGGATTCGAACCCAGGTCCTCCCCATCCGTCGTCAATTATAGTCACGAGAATGATATTCATTCTCAGATTTTGTCGTGAAAACTTCAAATGCACAGTGCTAAGATATCTAACAATAAATAAAGCAACAATATTTGAAATAAACGTATTAGTCTCTAATAATTATCAATAAAATCTAATTAAATTAAAAGAAATTAGGCCTTAATAAACTACGTGGCCTAATTTGTTTAAAAATATGTTCAGCATTCATATACTTTTTAATTACTCCAGATGTAAAATTAAGTGTTACTCTTAATCATATTTTGTATAACTTATTATTTTAAATAATTTTTAAATATCTGTAAATTGAAAATTTAAAGAGTTATTTTGCATATTGTTATATATCTTAATCTAAAATCAATATTTAATTTTAGATTGGGATTTATAAAAATACCTTTTATTTCTAATCTTTTATTTTGTAATTCAAATAAAACTAGATTATCTTAAATTGATTAAATTCTCAGGATAGAACTAGATAAGTAATTTCTCAGCATTGTAGATACACAATATACAGATTTGATTTCCTTGAATTTTTTTATGAATGAATTATATTAATTTTTTGGCTAAAACAGTCTTTGTATAAATACTGTAAAATCTGAATGATCCATGGGTGGTTTAACCACTTTGCAAATAATCGGGAATGTTTATAATCTAAAATATTCTTCACGTGTCATAATAATTCTTCGCGTGTAATAATATTATTTACGTGTCCTATTAAGTATTTTGTGGAAACGATTGACATTTTTGAATGATTTTCTAATAAAGTAAATCTATAAATTTGCACGATATAGAAAATTATGATTCTTCAAGAAATAAATATGTTTATGCAATTTATTGGGTAAAACTTGTTAATATTCAAAATAATATTTTTTTTCTTTTTTATAATTTTGTTGGCTATCCCCAAAAACATCCTATTCACAAGTCATACATTCATTCCGAGGATAATGGATTGTTTTAATTAATTCGCCAACATTCATTATCTTGAATTACAATACGCCTGACAATTCAGAAAAAAGATAAATACAAAATTTACTTACGATTAAATAACTAATAAAAAATATTTAACATTATTTTCCAAAAGTAATTCCTATTATTAATGTATACATAAACTTATAAAAAAAATTATTTTAATCTGAAAGTTTCATGAAAGCAAAATTGTTGAATTCTAATTATATACAACAACACTAATGCAAGGCTTATGTCTTCTATAATATATATATATATATATATATA
>JAPDSC010046743.1:16988-27569 GCA_026290005.1 Latrodectus geometricus
ATATATATATATATATATATATATATATATATATATATATTCGTAACATTGATATAGTCAGATATCATTGAACTAATGTATAATTTAGTATTCAAAATTAAACAGTTAATGTAAATGTTAAGAAATTTATTATAAATTAAAATATAAATTGTTTACATATTATTTTACTTAAGAGATTTTTATACATTCATTTATAAATTAAAATTATTGGATATAGTAATAAAAAATAACATTCTAACTTTAATGAATACCATATTTTCTTGTATATAATCCGCGGAAATTTTATTGGCGACTAGTCAAAAATATATATTACTGATCATGTGGATCTCAAATAAAAAAAAATACAATGTGTGATTAAAAATATAATAAACTATGCAGAAAAACATTTATTATGAAATTGATCTGTTAGGATCCACTTCATCAAAAATTTCGAAAAACTGCAATAAAAGCACGAGATTATCGATCAAGAGCGATAACTCTGGGAGAAAATTCTAATGAAATCTACGTATTCTTAGTTTTTAAGGAGTTTTAAAATGAGGTTAGATATATTTTAAAAATTAAATATATTCATTTCGTTAATTATATGAAAGAAATGTATTATTTTTAAACTGCGCAGTAGATACATTTTTCTTTTGTACCACGCATGCTTTGTTTTTTACTTTACATTAACACATTTCTCGCTACTTTTTTATTTACCTTCTCTATGGTTTTTTTTTTTTAATATAAAAACTGCAGTGTAAACGTTTTCACTTACACGTGACTATATACGAATTTGAATATTTTCAGAACGAAATAGCTCACGTCAAGACAAAATGCGAAAAGACGTTAGCGAATACCAACTGTAATATCATCAAAGATCAAATTTGTTCATGAATTAATTGCACAAAGCTGATTACAAGTGAAATAAATCAGCCGTGTTGTAGCTCCACCTGTTGCTTATTTTATGAAACATAATTTCTTTCAAAACTTTTTTGCAAGTTTTTGCGATCAATTTATCAGATTATCCGCAGCGACGTACAGGCGTTTAATACGCTCAACGAAATTCGAAATTTTAAGTCAAAATAAAAAATTAATATGGAATAAATAACAAAATAGAACTACATTTCAGATTCTATTTATTATTTTTTAAATTAAATGAAAATTAAATACAAAATATCTTGAAGTTACTTATATTTTTTAACAAATTCATTGTCTAAATTCGGAGAATTCTTGTATGTTCCATAAAATTCTACCCATATCTTCTTACAGATATTTTCTCTTATGATTAGTTGTTTAAATTTATGTAGAATGATATTAACATCAAAAAAATTTATGTCATATAGGCAGCTCTAAATATACTTCGTTCCTCATTTGATTGAACAACATTTTAGAACACAAAATTTCTTTTTAATGACCCACTTTAAATTAAAATTTAGTTTATCATTCCAGTTATCCGTAACAACTTGTGAATGTTTATAACAGAAACATTGTTTATCTTGCAGCTCCTTGCTTTATACTATAAATAATATTTTAACTAACTAGAGCGTTTGTTTCAATTTTCAACTATTGACACAGTTACTTAAATTGATAAGCATTATGTAAATAAAGTTCTTAAAATAATTTAAATTTAAATTTATTTTAATCTTGTTACACATCTGTTTCATCAAGGACAAGTTTTACTGTTGACATGTTGCCATAAATAGAATCATTACTGAAAAGAAATTAAATTTTTTGAGACTACTAAATGGATTAAAACATAATTCTTCTGTTTTCTCTATTTGCTAAATCTATATGTATTGTAAATCAAATTTATTTAAAATATTTTCAGTTTATATTCTACCAAAATTAAAATTTTAGTTATGGTGGGTAATGAAATTGATATATTTGTGATAAAAAAAATGCATTTAATTTTGCATTATAATAATAATTATTATGCAATTTTTGCCAATTTTTATTTATTATACCATTAAAATTATTAAAATTCCAATATTAATAACATTTATTAATTTTTGTAACAATACTTACCGATATGAGATAAAACTCTAATAAGTAAAACAAACCAATCGTTATCCTAAACATAATAAATCAAATTAGTTTTTCAAATAATGCGATAAAAGATAATCCTACTGATTGAGCTTCGATAAAAGTTTATGGATAAAATATTGCTATGCTTAAACAAACACAATGATTTCAAAACACAATAGATTTTCGATTTCTTGTATTTAAAATAACATTCTTCTAATTAATAATTTTATATAATTTTGCAATCTATTACTTAATTTCTAAATTCAATAAAATATCATTATATCCACCTCGATCAAGCATTTAATCACACCCCTTTAAGTATTTAATAATGAAATTAGTTTAAAGCAATCATGAGAGCATAGTTGTAGAAAATATTTATATTGATGGAAATGTTGCTTGATAAAAGAAAACTAGAAATGTATTTTTTCTTGCTGTTATATTTTTATTCTTCTAAGCATATATTTCGAAATATTTTTATAATATTTATATTTTTATAAAGAGACTTGATAACAATTATTCTTGTAGACAAACAATACATTTGTTTCAGGAGTACTTTTGAAGTTCATGATATAATTTGTTGTTGCACCAGTAATCTTCCCTGTACCAAGCACTGATTTGGGATGTACCACTTAGGTGGCAGCAGTCATCCTTGAATTATTATTATATTTATCGTCTGTATTTGAAAGTTCTTCAAATTCATTTAGTAGAATTAGAGTTACTAACTTCAAATTACCAACAGTTTAATTATCATCTCCCGATAATTAAACTGCTATCCAGCAATCCCTCTTGGATAATTGACTTTTTGTATTCAAACTGCAATAACAACTTTTTAAAAGTCTCAGTTAAAATACGAATAATACAAATTAGAAATCAGAACGTTAGGAATTCTTTCATAATTTTAGATGAAAAAACAAACGACTGCGCATACATTAACTTATCAATTTGAAGATTGTAGTATATTAGAAAAAAAAACTTTTTAAAAGTGTGTTAAAAGATACATTTTCAAAGTTCAATCAAGAATCATCTGAAAAATATATTTTGCTGATAAATTAATAATCGTCTTAGCACTTTCTCAAATTATCTTAATGAAATTAAGATACGACAGACAACAGATACGGCTTCTTATCTGGTGAAACCATGTGCTAAACATCACTCAAATTGCTTGTAACCTTTGAACTTTAGAGTTGGCGTAAAATATAAAATTTTGATGAACAATTAAAAATTTTTTCCAACGATATTCTCTAAATATTTATCCGATTTGGAGATCAAAATTGTTTCGAAATACCAGGATTTCTAGTTGTATGCTGTTGAATGATGCAATGTGTATGCTTTTATTATAATCAGCACTGATATTAAATATATAATTAAATGTGTAAAATAGATATAATGCCATAGTATAAAATATACTTAGGGAAACATTTTATAGTGTGGTACTCAATGCGATCACTTATAATAAGTACTCTATCCAAATCTAAAATTTATTATGTTCTGTTAAATTTATTATTAAGTTAAAATGATTATTACAATAAGATTTGTTAAAAAAAATTTCAAAATCAAAATTTTCAAGAATATTTATAATCACATTAATTTCCTTATTTGAATAAATATTTATATAAAAGTTTACAGTAAAGTATATTGTTAACTACCAATGATTTTTCAATAACAATACAAATTAATATTGATTCCTTGTAAAATGAAATAAAAATAATAACTTAATCGGAAACTCATTAATTGTTATTTGCAATCAATATTATTCCCAATAAATGTAAGAAAACTTACTGTACAATCTGTTACTATCCAAATTTTCAGTTGATATTTCCTCATATTTTATCTATAGTTCATAAATAAAGATTCGAGTCGTTTTTATACCACAATTTTCCCTCTATACAAATGCAAAAAAGTAAGGAAATAAAAGACCAACAGAATTTCAACCCAAGAGAAGTTGGTTGGCCTTTATGTAACTTTCAATGCTGTTCAATTGAGAGCTGGATTTTTATTATGATATGAATTTCATTTGTACGGATATTAATTTATATTATTTGATATATAAATACAAAAAAGCATATTTACTAGTGATAATTTCTAAAACTGATAGAGATAAAATAGTGAATGCTGTAAATTGAACAGAAAGCACGATAAGTAAATGCTTTTTCAGGTTCACAAGAACAGATTGTCTTAGAAATCATATAATTTATTCACTACAAAAATCAAAGAAATATAGCCAAACGTCAAAATTATTACGTTAATGAATGTTTTAATGAACGCTAAGAACGAAATAATTAAGAAATATTAAAAAACACTTAAGTAGCACACAAATTATTATTATATATAAATTGCATAGATTTCAATGAAAAAAGCGGATTTGAAAACAGATACTTCATAGAATATTCTGCATTCAAGCATTATTTAACAATATAAAAAAATACCAACGTTATATTTAAACATTTTGAGCTGAAATCTCTCATATAAAATGGAAATACTTTCTATGACTCAAAACCTTTTGTAGAAATGAATGGATTCATATTGAGATACCTAGGTAATTTATTTGTACAAAAATTATTATTGAGTAATTTTAATACATTGAAATTCAAATTTAAATAATTTCAAAGAAAAATTCCTCACTATTAATAAATTAAAATTTTTATTTAAATTACACACTGAGAATTTTCTTATTTTATTCGAATGAAAACATTTATTTTTATACATACAAATTTCAAATTAACTTAATCATCTTAATTAGATGTAAGCTATCCAATTTTGAATATTTCATTTTGATTATAGTAACCCGTGTTCTGAGTAACTATTAGTCACTATTAATATTATAATTTTGGAAGTAACTTAAAAAATGCTAGAAAAGCAGTCTAGTGATTTTCGTTAGGGTTGAGATACACTGTAAGAAATCTCATCGAAAAGATTCAGTAGATATTTAACATATAGTCAGATAATGTTATTCTTTAATCAGATAATAAAAGATGTCTGCGAAACTTAAAACATACGCAAAAAACAGTTCTAAGTACTGAGAAGCCGACAAAATAAGGTTAAATCTGGATGATGAAGATATTTTCAAGGCAACATGTTTTGATGATTGATGGATTGATATCACCCTTATGTCAATTTTGACTTTGACCCTCTGGTCTAGGATGCTTTTATTTCCTTTTACATAAATTTCAGTTTATTTGACATTGTATATCGTGATTGATTTGAATAAACATAGATCAACTTAGGAAATAATGTTATAACACGGAAACACGAGATCGCCAAAGGTTGTTTTTTGTTTACATAAATTTTTTTTCTATTAGTTTTATACAAATCAAATAGCTGAAGAATTTTATTTTTAGTCTGTCATTTATTGATTAATTTTTACGCATCTTATTGTATATTCCTTTCAAATTTTTATGTTTTGCTTGAGAAATGAAAATTTAGTATGAGTATATGAAAATTTAGTATTTAATTTAGTAATGAAAATTTAGTATAACTTGAGTATGAAAATTTAAGATGAGGAATTTTATTCAAACAATGCATTTAGTTATATTTTATTCAAACAACGCATTTTGTTATATTTTATCTGAAAAAAATTATTTTCCATCCTCATCAAACTTAATTTAATAATTTTGTATAAAATATTTTTAATTAGTAATCGCTTCCAATTCTTATTGTTAAATATATACAACAATAAAGATTTTCCTTGACATTTAATTGTTTTATTATTATGATTTGTTCCAAACTATTACAATCTGGATATGTTAAATTTAAATTGTAACTAAAAGGATATTTACAAATCTCAATTTGAGACCAACTTTCTTATAGCCATCTCATGGTTTTCCAAATCATTATATATATGTAGTGAAAAACAGAAAAAGCAACAAAAAGTTCAGTCTCAAATAGAGATTTATAAAAAATTCAAAAAAATGCTCAATAATGTATCCAACTTGTAAAAATTTCAGAATGTATGATTGATTTAGAAAATGGATCATCAATAAGGTTCAAGAATCTGAAAGCTGTAGAAGAGCTTCATTTTTCGGCAACATAAAAATGTAACCAGCAAAGCAGTTATGGTATTTATGCTGCCAAACGGAGGCAAATTTCAAGGTTAAAGAGAAGGTTACATTTCAGAGGATTTCTTGCTCGAAAACCTGTTTCTGACAGTGTTACTGACTGTTGAAAACAATGTTGTTGAACGAGTTTAAACTAATTTTTCCAGGAATTTATAAACAGGCTTATTCGCGTTTTAAATTTACAGTGTGATATCTGTCCTAAAGTCTACCATACACGATGCAATTTTTAGTTTAGATTCTTTAAGAGTATATAAAGAAATTAAGCACACATACGGTATAAAATTTGTTCCTTCAAATTCTGCTTATTAAGAAAGGAGATCTCCTTAAATATTTCTGAAGCATTATGAAGAAATGACTACTTTTAGGGCCATTTACGAATTTTTTTTATTTGTGGAAGTTAAACGTGAAACTAAATGTAAGCATTATTTGTTCTAGGTGCCACCAAAAAACTTTATAACCCTATTTTAATATACACTGGACACTTAATAGCTTCTGATTACTTTCATTTCTTAACGGAAGAAAAATCAGAGATGGCATGAATTTTCTCCAACCTGTCAAATTACACCATACACGATAAGATTTACTACACATCAATCATTCAAATTTCAAGATCCGATATTGCGTATGCCGGGCAAAGAAGATCATATTAGCTATTAACCCATTTTCTAATCTGCGTTTCGAGCCAGCAAAAACTTCCCAATTCCAGCTTACAGTTTGTACAATAATGCATGTTATAATTGTTGAACGGCTTATGACTTTTTAATGACGCCAAAAGAACCTTACAATTCTGTATTAGAGAGACACTCTATACTTGTCGGCTTCTAATTTGACGTTTTATATTTCATGTTGAAAAAAACCAGTGTACTTGAATTTTGCCCAATGCAAACTACCCCTCACGATACCATTTTCCAATTGTCACAGATTTGATTTAAAAATTCCCACAGATCCGAAATGAAAACGTATTGTGTGTGGTGATCTTAAAGATCGTTTTTCTTATCCATCCTTTTGTTTTTATTTTGCGTAACCTATTTTATGACTTTCGCTACTTTTAATAACTTTTTATAACCGTTGAACGCTTTTCTGTATTATAAATCGTTATAACTGTTGAACTATACCATGCTGAACGGTATATTTTTGTATTATATGTTGAATTCAGCTTTCATTATAATTTATAATACAAAAATATATTTCTTAACTATTATAATCAGTGTGCATTTAAATCTAATTTATAACCTAATTTAATTTTTGTACCCTTAAAATCCCGTATCCTTTACTGGAGAGTCTTGTTTACTTCTTATTTTTAAAAATACCTATTATTTAATAAAGTATTGATTTTAAAAATATATATATATATTTGTTCCTTTGAAAAATTTAACCTTTGAACACGTTTTGTTATGAATTCCAATTCTTTCCCACATAAGAAAACCTGGGTAGCTCTACAACTGGGTACCCTGTTATAACTGAAAACTCCTAATTACAAGATTTTGTGACACATTCTATCCACATTAAAGTAAACTTTTCACAAAAAATATTTTGATTCATATAACGAGGAAAAATAGAAACCTTCATATTTTTTATTATCTAAAATGATGGTCATATTTTTACTTATTTAAATAATGTACTATTATAAAAAAGAATTTTCAATAACAACAGATTTCCTTTGGATAATAAAATTTTATTTATATAGTTCAATTTTCAATAAGCATTTTTGCCCTAAATTTTTCATTCCATTAAAACTAATTTTAATAGTAGTTCTATTTTGTTGATAGTTTCCCTTAAAGAATAAGAAATGTTGTAAACTCTTCAATATCATCATAACGTGGATAATCCACATAAACTAAAAAAGGAACAAAACACAAATCTGCATTGAACATCTTATATACACTTATTACTTGAGGAATAATAAAACTATTCACTTCTTATAAATATTGATTTTTCCCCTCTTAGAAAATTAAGCAGAGCTTGTTTCTTCATTTAAGCACTTTTTTATTGGGAACAGAAGCTTTTTTGAACTAGCTGTTAAACGTCTCGCGGATAATTAAAAATTTATGACACAATTACATGCCTACATTATCTGTCATTTCTTTATATTTAATCCTCTATGCGGAGTTTTTGTAAGCTCTTTGTAAACATATTTTTATATTTTCCTTATGCAAATAGCAAAATGTCCTCGAGAAAAATCAGACATCGGACATCTTGTGTCATTTATTACGTGCTGGAATCTATTTATTCTTCTTCGACATAAAAGTAAGAAAATTATTTATTTTCAGTGAATTATGGCATCACTTTTGATGCCTCGATAAACGCTTTTCGTATAACAGTTGAAGATAGTCCATTCTCTTAGTAATCATTTTGGCGCATTTTGTCCGTATTGGACCTTGCGCCATTAAACCCAACCAACCTAGTAGTCATTTTAGATAATTTACAATAGACAGTAATGGGGTCTAGGTGATCCGTAAAAGATCATAAATTACATTATATACAAATAATGCTTGTGTAAGCGTCTCTTATTTGCTGCCGATGCTCAACCAGAAATAAATTTTGTTATAAGGAAATACTGAAATGTTGAGTTACCACATATATTATAATTCAAACTCAAATAGTTAAATTAACGTATTTTTAAATTATACATTGAACTATTAGTAAGCCAAGTGAGCAAAACATCTACTAAGTGTACTTACAAATAAGCCCAAAAGGAAAGCTAACTATATGTTTTAACTATAGTTTTTATTTTCGATTTATAATCACTTTTTTCTAGCATAAAATTTTCATTAAAATTTCACATTTCTGTAAACAAATAATTAAAGACTTTGTGAAATTAATAGTGATTTCAAACAAAATTAAAACCCAACAAAATTGCAGTTAACGAAAAATAATTTATTTCATTGAATCTCGCCACTTTAACTGACTAAAAATATTGTAATATCTATTGTTATGAAAATATGTCACTAACAAACATTATTTTTGTTGAAGTTCTGCAACTGGAATATTCTTGCAGAACTTTGGTTAGTTAAGGTTTAGTTAATCTAATTGTTAAAGATGTAGTTCTCTCGTAAGACAGATGGTTTGATCTTGTTGCAAACACTTATTCTAAGACACATATGTTAAGCTTCGCAATATCTGATATTTTCACCATAATGTGTTGTAAAATATTTAAGCAAAGACTCCAAACGAAATATAAATTTAAGATTTGAATGTAATTCTGAATTGCGACCCATTGTAAAAAGCATGACAAAAAGTCGTTCAGAATCTGCTTTTGCTTTATTCCCATATTGTGTAGTTACTTCATATACACGTAAAATAAAAATATTAAATGAACATACATTTAATTCAGGCAGTATTTTTATTTGCATTATTAAAATGCAATGCACTAATGCTGAATACATTTTTACGGTGGAAAAATAGGAAACATTAAATTTATATATATATATTAATTTTATATATATTTATATATATTTTTAAATATATATATATTAATTGCTTAATTTTATCCGTAAATTTAATTTTGATCAAAAATTTTTCCAAGTTAACGTTGTCGATTAAGTATCAAGCAATAGTAACCCAGATATGTTAAAAAAAGTATTGAAAAATAATAAAAAAAATAGTATGACCAAAATAAATAATAGATTCTTCCTTCATATTTAGAATACAAAATCGTATGCAGTATTTACTTTTTATTTATTAATTAAAATTTTTCAATTTGTGGCTTATATTAAAAATATTTTTTACAAACATGTGATGTATGCAATAAATTATTTTATTTTCCTCAATTAAATTTATATATATTTTTGAAATATTAGATTTCCTAAAACAATAATACAAGATATTACAAAGAAAATATAATTAAAAAATAAGTCTTTCAAGAAATAGAAATATTTATCATTTTTAATTAAATACATAATTTTTATTTTTGAAATTGTCTTTAGATATATTACAATATAATAAATACCTATTCACTTGCTTTTCGTATAAAATAAAGTTTTCACTTTTCTGCAAAAATAGAGCATCAATTATAAATTAGTTTTTTCCATTAAAATAGGTGAGACAAAGTGAACTTATTTAGGCAAAGAATTAAAAACATTTAAGAAATTTAATTCCGTTGTGTAAAATGTTCCAGTTTTCATATCGTGTTTCAATAACACAAAGAAAATAAACTCATCTTTTTTGTTCATAAATTCACAAGTAAAACCAAATTGAACTTTTCAATCATTCTTATGATGTTATCTTTTTTGTTCATAAATTGAAATACAAGTAAAACTAAGTTGAACTTTTAAATCTTTCCTATGAGCTATTATGTTTTTCTTAAACTTACTAAGAAGTTTTTTTGTATATTTTACAGAAGTTTTTTTGTATATAATTACATTTTGGAAAATTTGAAATTTGATACTCTAGAGAAATTTTTATGGGGAAAAAATGATGTAGCATTTAATAAAAGTACAAAACTAAAACTTTCCCTTTCATAGTATTAAATAGTCTTTTTTTTTTTTTTTTGTCGAGTGCCAGCCAGGCTGGCAGTATGGGT
>JAPDSC010046749.1:0-10805 GCA_026290005.1 Latrodectus geometricus
AAATTACTAATGGTAAAGTTTTCTAGTTATTGCATTATTGATTCTAGACAAAAAAAAAAAATAAATAAATGAACTACTAAAGAGTAATGATTATTTAAACTATAAAACTAACTTCGCTACCTTTAAAAAGTAACCATTAAGATTAATATAAGGACAAAAAATAATTTAGGCAAAAAATAAAAATAAGTACAAATTGCATTAAAAAATTTCTGACCAAAACAATATTTAAAAATATGTCGTGCTTTTGTTCAAAGAAATATTCAGCTACTTTTACCATCATCCTAAATTTTAGACTGAATAAATGTTGACAGGAATGAATTTAAAGAAGCATAAATTCTTAAATTTCATGTAGCAATGCGATAGTGATCAACATTAATTTTTTTTAATTTGAAAATAGTGATTAAATATGATTTTTCATAGTAAATATATTTGAATGCAAATTTTGCATGACTTGAAACAAACAACTGATGTTTATTTACTGTCGACGCTTCCCAAATTAAATGATGATAGTTTTAAAATACTGATCATATCGTTCGTATTTTGCACTTGCAATATTCTTCTGTTGCAAAATCACAGAAACCATTAAGAGATTATTGACATCTTAGATATTTATAAAAATGTAATGTAACAATTTCATGTTATTACTTTAGCTACTTTTAGCGCAAAGTTTCATATTACTAAATATTTTATGTTAGTAATAAATATCTTATCTTTTCACTTGGTTCAGCTCCCTAAATAATGTTTTAAAGTACATTTTAATATATATAATTTATCTTATAGTAACATTTTGTTATACATATCGTATTTCATTGCAGTATTATCGATTAGTAAAATCACAGTTTGAAAGTAAGTGCAATATAAATAAAAGTAACCATTTTATTAATTTACACAGAGTATTTTAATTTAAAATATTTTAAAATAAGTGTTACATTATTAATTTTTTGCATTAGAATTGTCTTTTACCATTTCCATTTAACAAATGCTAAAGGTATACTTTAAAAAGTAGTCATTTTTAAAGGAGTAATTTAAGAGGAAATGTTATATAAAACATATATATAAGAAATTCAAAAAGATCATTTTTTATGTTTTTTTAAAGCATTTAGTTTTTTTATACACTTATTTAAAATTTAGTGAAATATAATGAAAACATCTTGTATTTTATACTTTAAATGATATCTCAAACAGAAGGACGTATTTCATTCGATTTAATATTAAACTAAAGGAAGTTAATTAGGCATTTTTGTCGTATTTATAAAATATTTATATATTTTTCTTGGTAAAAAAATAGAAAAATGAAAATGTCTACAGCTAATGTATTTTATATTACCAATTTGTCAAAATACGTTTTAATATTATATAGCTAAGACTTAAAAAGTTATTTCAAATAAATTTATAAATCTTCTTGTAAATTTAAACAGATAGAGTTTTCACAACAGATTTTTAATCTATATATTAGCTATTTCTAACGTGTAAATTTAGATCAAAATCATGAAAGAAAATGTTTTTTTTTAATTTAATGTATATGAAACTAATTTATTGTTCGGGATATTTCAAAACTATATGCTCAAATTCGATTAATCTTTTATTGAGAAACGATTTCAAAAATTTATATAAATTAATAAATATTTATCAAAGAGATCTGTAAACTGAAACAGAATTTAGTAGAGACATTTTAGCATTTGTTGCTGTGATATTTAAATAACCAGCTGACATTTACATATTATCCTATTGTTTAGTCTTAAATATGATCTACTACACCAAATATAATATTTAGAGTTCAGTTTTTAGAATTGTAATGATACCAGTGTTCCATATAATGCTAAGTATCTGTGTTTTGAAATAAAATTTTAATATTATTTTTATCCCGAATATTTAGATTAAATCATTACTAGAAAATAATTCGGGATACTCTAAAATTATTTTAATAGTAAAATGTGATGAAATATGTAAGAGCTTAGTAAACTCACTAATTGGATGAAATAATTGTTGTTACATGAAAATTTTACTTAGTAAGCTATAATATGATAGTGATTTTATGAACATCAGATTATTATTGTAAAAACCTGATTAAGTGTGTTAACAGGAATTTTGTTTTTAAGTTAACGTCATGATTAGAATATATTCCTCTAATACTGTATAATTATCTTTTACCTATCACTAGACACTAAATTCTTAAATTTCACTGCTATATAAAATATGTATTACCCATATAGATACAATTTTACTTATGAAGGTAATTATAATTAATTGATAATTCAATTTACAACAAGCTTATATGATTAATCAATAAGTAATAGTAATTCAAAAATAACCTTTCAAAATTTTCTAAAAGTACACAAAAGAGGAAAATGTACAACATTAGAGAGTCAGTATGAAATTAAAATTTTGATACATAAAATTATTATAATCTGCAGGGAAAATAAACATTGGATTTTTCCTTTCATTTATAACATGGATTTCTAATTACGTTACTCTTTTTCACATTTTTATTCTGTTGCAATATTTATTTGATTTTTCATAAAAGTAACCTCTATAAAATGAGTAAATCTTGTAATATTTTTCTCAATATTTTGTAAAAAAATTTATTTTACCCCATGTTAGTCAAAATCTAACAGCATGAGTTTCAATAAATTGGTATTAAGTTTTCATATTCGCATTTCCTTAAATTTATTAGCTTTTGCGTTAAGTATTTTTAAAAAAAAATTCAATTTTAATATTGGTGCACATTACGCTTCTATAAATTGATATTTAGATAAAAATTGTTTGAAACTCTCCAAACAATCTTGAAAATGTGCTGTTTTTATCACGGTACTTAAAAATGGAAATACCTTTGTTTTCATATCCATTACATTATTAGAATACAAGACATTTGTTCTATTTAATGAAATTTGTTTTATTTAATAATATAAATTTTTCTTTATAATTTTAAGAAATACTTAATACAATTTTTAAGTTTACATATTTAGATTTAAAAATTAATTTCTGATTAGAAATCATCCACGATTTATAAAAATTTCCATTTTATATTAAAAGCATTTTGCTTACATCAAGGTTTTTTCTGAAAAGGTATCACTTTTTTTTACCAATAATATTTTTAAAATTATAACAATATGAAGACATTTACTTGTATATTTTAAAAATCTTCCGATTTCTTTATTTTCAGATTTTATTTTATTCAGTATATTTTCTCTCATTTGAAATACTCATATTTAGCCCTAATCAAAGATCAACATCATTCTCAATATTTTATAAAATTTACAGCATAATTTAATGTTAAGTTTTGGAAAATAAATTATACTCTTCATATTCTAAGAACAATTTTTAAAAGTATTTATAAAAAATAATCACTTTCCCTCCAGGATAGGAAATAAAACAAATAAAATTTGAGATTTTCTTAATCAGCGAGAAACGTCATGTAGTTTTTTCTTGTTTCGGAAGAGATCATTAGAGTTACAAAATGACATCTTATTTAATTACGGTGACGAAACCTTATATCATATGTTCTACAATACCCACTGAGATTAAAAGAGGTTAGCACTTACAAGGAAATCACAAAAATTCCATTATGAGGATCCTTTCTTTTTTATGTTTTGTAAGTGATTTTCTTTTTATTTAAAACGTTATCATTACAAATTCAATTTACTCTGAACCTTGTAACTTAATATCATTAAAATAAGAAAATAAAAAACAGTAGAAATCGAATAGAAACGAGAAAAATTTAAAGCAATGTCCTTGATTAAATAATTGTTTATACATGTTGTGAAAATTCTGAAAAGTTGGATAATATAAACTTGAAACATATGCTTCAAAACTTTTTTGTAAGAAAGGTTTTCTGAAACTTGACAAATAATTTGTGTCATGCACTATTTTTTTTTCAAGATATAACATAAAAATTGTATATACGAGAATCCCAAATTATTTAATATCTTGAAAAATGTAGGTACTGATTCTGTTTGTTTTTAAGAAATGATAAAAGAAAAATATAATATATTATTTTTTATATATTCTTTTTTGTTTATAATATTAATATTTATTTAAAGAGATATAGTAAACATTTGTAACGACATTTTTCTAATAAATTTTGCATAATTTTTATATATATTTTGCTTTACATTTTTAATTGAATCTGTAAATATAAATTCGCATATTACAAGTTACATTTGGAATTAAAAACAATTGTTATTACAATTTTCATCTGAAAAATTCATTTATTTAATTTCACATTAAAAACATTTTTATTATAATATGTGTATTTAAATTTCACTAAAATTAAAGTTCAAAGGAATAAAATATTCAGGAAACACTTTTTATTTTAATACTTATGTATATAAATTTAAATTATTTTCTGAAGAAAATAATGTGTAATAAGAAGTAACTTAATGTACATTATAAATTGCAACCATATTTTTTTAAAGCTAATGAATTTATTTAACAACTTATGTTTTAAACGAGAAATCAGACTTTAAAGTAATTTACAAATGAAATTCACTCGTAAATTATCTCCCTTCGTTCGATAATTTGAAGCACAGGCGAGTTTACCAAATTACTCAGTTGTTGTCCAAATTTGCATTGCATAAATTGTTTGCTTAATTCTACCCTAAATAAAAGAAACATTATCAGGAAAATACTTTGCTTTTCTTTCTTAAATGGTGAAGATGAATACATTTTATGTTCTCATATATTTTGGAGCTAATTTTATTTTAATTTCAAGGATGTATATAACAAAAGAATTTGTAACGGATGAAATAAAAAATTAAGGCTTATATATAACAAATTAATATAAGGAAAATGTATTAATGAATTTAAAACTTTTATATGTTTTTGCTTACAATTAATACTTACGTATCTTACACTAATGTAATTTATTTTAATAAACTAATTAGAAACTTATTATAAATACTTCTGTCATAATATTCTAAAAGGGTAAATTCCTAATAAATTATAATAAGTAGAGCAGCAATATTTAAATAAGGACAAAACAATGATTCAATTAGCATTTTAATAAAAACAAACACTAATATTTGCTTAGATGTTTCTCATAATAACCAAAAACTGAACTATAATTATTTATTATTTATAATATCATTCAATCTATTCCTATTCAAATGTAGTAACTATTACTTATATAATTACCAGTTGTAACCTAGGATTTTACACATTAATTGTAATTTTAAAGATATATCGATATCAATTAATCAATCATTTCAGAAAACTATTTGTACACTTGTCACTCATTTTTGCAATTATTTTCAAACGCTTTGTTTTTAAAAGCATTAAAACTTTTAAGTAGTAAAACTTTCGATCTACTGTAATTTAGTTATTTTTAAATATCACAAAAGAACACCAAATCTGAGAATATTCTTTATTCTTCTGATTATGTGAATTTGATTCTATACATAATTCTAGTCACTTAACATATTAGATATTTTAATATTTTCAGTTGCCTTCTATTGTTGCAGATATCATTATCAATTAATGAAGGTAAATTAGTAGGTGGGGTTCAAACGAAATTAAACCTTTTTGGAAAGTACATAATATCGTAAATATTGATATGCATAATGTTTCCTATCTTTGCTAGATTTCTATATAATACACCGTCAATGGGAAATTATATTTGCCATTGGCTTCCAAATATTGATCAAATTTTAGTCATAAAACTGGTCTAAATAATATGATGGGTACCATCATGTTATTTTGATATGCTTTTAATAATACTTTAAAGAAGTAGCTGCCAGCTAAATTGCATTAGACAATTAAGGAAGTAGTTTCTAGCTAAAAACTACTTTATTAAACTCATTTTTAATCTTTGGCATTCATACATCTGTATGCATTTAAATTATATAATATTTTTGTATTAATTGAACAAACAATATTATCAATACTATTATGTGTACATTTGGTATGCAATCAACAAATCAATTTTTAAATAAGTTTATCATTAAAATAATTAATAATTATGCTTGATCAAGATAAGATATGCAATTTCTTTTTATAACACTAGTAATACTGCATTAGAGTTTTAATATCATTAAAGAGTAAAAGTGCATTTTATGATGAATGAAGTAAAATGAAGAAATTAAAAAAAAATCAGTTTCAAAAAGTTATTTTTGTTGATCCATTTTAGCAGGGGCTTCAATTTTGATGATAGCAAGTTTTCAAAACTGAAGTATCTATAAACTTGAATAATCCATAAATCAAAATCCTGGATTATGAAAAGTGACCATCTTAAAGGTACTCAAATGTTGGGATCAGAAGCCATAATCCTCGTCTTAAAAATGTCATTGAGGTTCGAGCAGGATTTCTAAGTGCGTGATAAGCGTCTTCATCGATGAATCAAAACTGGAAATCTATTGTACTTCAAACGACAAAATTCTTTCCAACAGATTTCACTTCAAATTGTGTGCAAAGAATTGCAATGGATAAGAATGCACAGTTGGATGTTTGTGACAAAATTACTCATTTCTACCCAAAATTCAAAGCTTCGTTATCAGTAGTGTCGTATAAGAGGACACTGGGCATCTGAGGATTGAATGTGGGTAACGTGGTCGAATGAATTACACTATACCTTATTTTGCATTCATGAAAGACGTCCAATTTGGTTAGAACTTGAATAAGCTGTTAAAATACATCCTGACTTACACTCACTCAAGTGGACGTATCATGTTTTACTGGCATGGAAATGGTGCCTTCGTTTTTCTCAAGACTAAAAAGTATGCAAGAAATATCCAGGTACACAAAAAGAATAGGTACACACCAGCAATGTGCATAAGCATAGGTACACACCAGCAATGTGCATAAGCATAGGTACACACAGTGATGGATGCTTCATGGACACTAATGTAATTACCAGAAATGCAAAAAATTGGTTCTCTGATCATCAGTCTTACTTCCAACATATTTCTCTGGCCATCGCAAAGCATGGATCTTAAACCAATGGAAAATGTGTGGAATATGGTGAAGAGAAGTATTCGACAACATTCTGCTATTAAAACTAATTTACCAGATCTAAAAAGCTGCATAGTATTCTCGAACATAAATGCACTTAGCAACATGTCCACTCCATATTTAAAAGAATAAGAGGTGTAATCTGTGGCAAAGAATACTCTGATAAAATATCGATCTTAAGTATACAATTCTTTGGCCATTGTGGATATTTTATGATCACGAGTATTTTAAAATGTGATTAGTTTATTCTTAAAATTCTAAAACATTTTTTAAGTATAAATTTATCAATATTTATGTCAGCCTTCTTAAAAAAGTTACTTAGTATAGACATTTTTTTTCTTTTACTTAAAAAGGATAACTGAAAAATTTAAATCAAAACGAATTGAATATTTTGTACATTTTTAAATGTGAACAGCATTTTAATATGGGTAGTAAGAAACTCATTCGAATCTTTATTTTGATATAGTTATTTACAATAGTTCAAAGTAAATTGTTCTGTTAATTTTATTTAAAATATGAAAGACACACATCTTTGGACTATTATTATTTGAAAGAGCAATGCATGTTTTATTATCTCTTCTAAAGAATATGAAGCTTGGAAATTAATCTTTTTTGAAATTTAAAACCAAGGAAAATTTAACTATATCCATTTATATTTATATTGTTAGTATTCGCAAAAGAATTCAACAGTATAATACCGAACAAATGGTATGTTTAGCATCATTGATTTTGAATAAGCCAAAAAGCAACTACAAAAAAATTTATAACATTTACATTTGTCAAAAGTGTCAAAGTATTTAATAATTTAGATGGTTAGTTCTTTCTTAATTTAATTTACTTATTTTCTTAGTAAAAGTTATTTTAACTTTCTATTAGAAATTAAGGAACAATGCAAATTTCTATATTTGGTGAATGAATTTAATGGAACATGTTTAATATCAGAAATAAATCTATTAAAACGTGTTATATTTTCTTTTATTTTTTTATTAAATATTTTATTTTTCAAACCATTTTGGTTAAAAGTATATTCGTATTAATTTTCTTTTTTATTGGTTTATATGTCTATAAATGGTTTTAAATTAATTTCTATCTATTTAAACATTATTACAAAACTGATATATAATTTAATATTCTCGGTGTATGATACTATATATTAATATTATACTAACAAAGCTAAACATTTCCAGTGGCAATCTTATCATTTCTTTTGTAATCAATCTTAAGTTTATTCCCTAATATTAATAAAAACGCCATTTAGTAATTTAAACAATAAACTGAGAAAATAGTGGTTCAAGTTACAATCAGTGTATTTTTTCTAATATTTAAATTGAATAAAGGAATAAAATTTGTAAAATTTAAAATAGAACTCTGATATAAAATAATACCAAGACAAACTTTATACAATTAATTATGTAGTAAGCTAAAATATTAGAGAATCCCTTCCTACAAGTCATTCCAAAAAAATCAATTATATTACATTTTTTCTATAAATTAAATTGAGTATGCAAGTTTTATCTATTCTATACATATGTTTTTTTCTGTTACAAGAATGTAGGTTAAATTTTAAAAAAAAATTAACTTTGCAAATGATTTCTGTAAAGTTAAAACAAGGTCACAATTTCGTAGGAAGAAATCTTTCTGAAACAGTAATTTTTAAATACTTTTTATCTGCATAATTCAATTACTAATTGCAACAAAAACTTCTTTAAAGAAAAAAGAAGTCTCCCAAATACTGGTTCTATCATTTGAATGAAAGCATATTTTTTTCTTAAATAGAATTTAAGAAAAAAATACTTTTGATTGCATAAAATTTTGTAGAATTTGGCTCAAATCTTTTTTGTGTTTCTGTACGATGAAAGAAGATTATAAAAATGACTTAGTACATTAAATGATATGCAATTGTTTTATCTATAATAATTCAGGAAACTCGCAAATTATTTTACATGTTATTTGTTAAATATTATGAATAGACACCTAAAATTTGCGAGTAATATACTTTTTTTTTAATTCAATTGATTGTTAATTTTGCTTTCATTAACATTTAATTTAACAACTTACATATTTGGTTTAATCCATTGTAATTTTTTTTATCTATTTAAGTATTTGGAAACACTGCATACGTTAATCAATTATGTAAGATGAATAAAATATGTTTATTATTTCAAATTTTATAGTAGTCACAAAATTTTAAATAAAAACTTAAAATTTCAATAAAATTAAGCGTAACAAACTTCCTAATCTATATTATTGAACCAAAATATCAATAAAAATATAATTGTTTCATACTGTAAAGATTCTGAGTTTTGTGTTTAGAAATGTTACTTTCTATTTTATTGACCAATTAGCCATGACCATTCTGACAGGTACAGCAATATGAGTGTATGGGTATTGATTTTAGTTCAAGACATGTTTTTTAGTAATACATCAAGAAATTTGCAAGAAGTGACAGACTAAGATACAACGAAAATATATTTTAAACAGAAAATGTATTGTACAACCATTTGTTAATAGAATAGCACATAATCAAATACATTCAACGAAAAGTCTAACTATTAATATGAAAGCATCAATTTGTATTTTAAATTCAAAACGTACGATTTTGAAAAACAAATTTGGTATCAGAATTCTATTTGCTGTGTTTCCAATGCAAGTACAGTCAGATATGTTTATAAAAACATAGCTGGTATAAATTGGTACAAATTATTTTCATTGATCTTTGCTAGATTGATTCTGCCTAAAGGAATTTTATGTGAAAGATTTTCTCCTCATTATACATATGCTAACGAAAATCTTATATACAATGAGGAGGATTGTGGCAGCAAAAAGTAGAATAATTGTTTTTATAAATAATGCCAGTGTGAAAACAAATATCACATAATCTCCATAGAACAATTTTTACAAATTTAGTGTATTTATATCTTGAATATTTCAAAATTTCTCTAATTAGTTTTCATAACTAAAATATAAAATGTTTACACAAAATTTAGTTTTTCTAAAATCATATCAGAAGATATTTTATTAGTATTTTTAAAATATTGCTTACCACTAAAATGAAAATAAATGTGTCCAATCTTCATGATTATCTTTTCCATTAATTTAAATATTATATTCAAATATAAAAAGCACAATAATTCAACAGAACAATGTGAAAAAAATTTTTTTGAGATTCATATCAAGATAAATAGGAATAACTATATTTAAACACCAAAATTACAATCATATTAAGAAATCCGGTTTAACATGTCCTACTTATAATATTATAAAATACTTGAGATTCCATTCATTTATCTTATGTTGAATCATATTTTTTTCTTGTTTTCTTATAAACTAAATACAAAACAAAATTTGGAAAGAAGGACAATTAAAGAAATCTGTGTATTTATCTTTAAAAATATCAATAATTACAGACTTTTGTGATATTATATCAGAGCAAAGTAAAATCAAATCAAATTGTTGAGTAGACTATGATATTAAAATAGTCTACGAGAATCCATGTTATGATTGAAATTCATGTTTTATTAGTAAAATATGACATCATGCAAGAAAAATATACTGTCTATATTTTTTTTATTTTTCTATAATATTTTAAAGGCAAATTTATAAAAATCTTGTTAATTTTAATAATTATATAAATATATTTATACAAAAAGCACAACATTATCATAATAGATATTTTATAGCTTAAAATATTTTTATGCTTGAAAAATATTTTATATAGTCTAAATTTATGTAAAGTTATTTTAAAAGGCAAATAAAAGATAATTAAGTTTACTTTTAATTTTCTCTATCCTCAATTTGTGCCGAATTTTATATTGATTACCGTGAGTGAAATGTTTGCTTATTACAGATTTTGAATAATT
>JAPDSC010046753.1:3113-18409 GCA_026290005.1 Latrodectus geometricus
TATATATATATATATATATATATAATTCTTTAAATCTTCCCCATTTTTTAATTTTATTATAAAATTTTTCAAATCCTAAAGGGATTTACATTTTTTCTTTTATAATAATTATTATTATAAAAAAATCAATACTTTCAACTTTTGTAACCATAGAAATTAAATTTTGAATCAAGAATTTATTTATTAATTTCTGGTACAATATAACTTCGCCATCACGCTGCTCGTAATTAAAGTAACAAAGTGAAGATGAATGCCATCGACAATCTAGTTTCAAAGAACTAGAGCGCATACATTTGCCGAGTATATTTAATATTACCAGTTAAAATTGAATTACATGTATAGTAAATATTAATAATGAAATATAATATTTGTGCTGGGTTATATAGAAAAATACATAAAATAAATATCATTCCTTTTTATGAAATTTTTTAAAATATTACAAGATAAAATCGTATTTAGCGCTTACAAACATTGTTTGAATTTTTACTTAAGAACTTAGAATTTGAATAATGTACTCAAAATCAATTCTATGTGGTGGAGTTTTGGCTGCGAAATAAGATATTGGATATGTGACAAAAATCTTAATTTATCTTTTGGCAAAGTCTGAACTTAATATTTGAAATATTCTCAAATTTATTGCGTCTGGTTCACAGAGGCATATTTGTAAGATTGAGTTCATTGAAGTGGAAAGATCTTGCTTCAATTTTAACTACTGTTGAAGAATGGAATATAGATATTGCATTTTTGCATGCTCCTTTGTAGGAATAGACATATATAAATTATACTGAATTTATTGCTTGAGATAGTTTAATACGGCCGGTCCATTGTAACTGGTATTCTTAGAAGCTGATAAAATTACTGAAAAAAATTACTTTCAAAAACTTTCAAATGGTATCAATTTAGAGGGGTTAAACATTTTTAATATTAAAATAAAACAAGTTAGTGTTTAATAATTAGCTAAGCTTACATATTATTTTCTGAATGGTATTCAGTGAAAGATAATTTAGTCAGATTTCGTATGTTTAAATTAAATTAATTTTTCTAATGAAGAGTTCATTTTTTTAAATAAAATCTGAAAAGAAAATGGGAATGAAATTTTAGTTACATTTTTACTGTTCTAAATTTTTAACTTTAAGATACATAAAAAACCGGATATAAATGAGAGTAACAATTTGTAATATACCATAGTTCATGAGTTCGATTTTCATTGCAAACACCATTGTTGTGCTAATTCGAAATTTTCAAACTCTCGGTCAAATTTTTGTATTATGTCCGTATTATCTGTAAAACATTTTTCACTTTGAAATGTAGCTCCTAATCAAATTAACTGTAATGTGCTAAATGTGGTCGTAGAGTGACAGACAAACTACAAAATTACTAATCATTCCAATTTTATCTTAATTACATTTCAGGCTCTCCTCCATCGTTGACGCCTGGAACTCCCACATGCGGGGGTCATCTGACCGGACCTTACTTTGATATCCAATGGCCGGACGTTACCGACTACGGACAGACTATCCAGTGTGTCCACACTGTGCACCGCCTGGGTTCTGATACTTGCACTTTGCGAGTGACTTTTGTGACTTTCGACTTGGGTGACGCCAGAGAATGTCCAAGGCAGTTTGTGCAGATAGGAGATCATACTCTGTGTGGAAGGTTGCCTCCATACACAACACGTAAGTGGATAATTATTTATTTTTCCTACACTTTAATTTAAAATAACTTGCAATTTTTACTTTTATTTTCAGAACACACTATTTAAATATTTCCTGATAAATCGCAAATGATTAATCAGATTTTGAGAAAATATTTCGTAATTTCTGATAGAAATTTTGCTCGTTTTATAAAGCTAGTTTATAAATCATCATCAAAAATACTTCTATGGCATCCTTATTTATTTTTGCTTTATTGCCCTAATTTTCCAGTATATACCTGTCAATGCACCCAAAACGTCCGATAAAAATATTACTAAACTTGCTAATTTGTTTTTTTTAAACATTGTAATATAGTAATATTTTTAAACGTTGAAATAATACAAAACTTAAACCCTTCAATATCTTTGAATTAAATGAATTCAAGGGGAATATTTTTATTTTAAATAATAACAACAAATTCATTAACAATCAACTTAATTTTTTTCTAGGAGATTATGACTTCCTGGATTATACAATGGCCATTCGATTAACGTCTGCTCAGTTGCCTCGTCCCAGAATCCACCTCCAGGTACAGCAACTACCCTGTGGTGCCAACAGCCCTCCCTCACGTTTGCCACCCCCTACTTGTGATGAGACTCTTCAAGGACCCGGCTTCGAACTCACCAGTCCTTACTATCCTCATGGAATAACGTCCAGCGTCGATTGCCGGTAGGTTCCATTTTACTACTGTCTTTTCAATTTGAAATGAATCATGTCTCGATTCTTTTTTCTTTTGCAATCACTTTTCACATACGATGGCTCTTTCAACCAAAGCCTGCAATTTAAATTTAATTTTGAAGCACTGAAAGTTTCTAAGTTCAAAGTGAAGACTGGAATCTTGAACAGTTGAACTGAAAGTTTAAGTACTGGCCAATCAGCTGTCTATTAGGCGCTGAATCATAGTTTCAATTGTTTCTTTCTAATGTCACATTTTTATACAAATGCTAATCCAAACTAGATCTAAAGAGTTCAAATGGATTTCGAATCACTGTAAACATCTTTGCCGAGATAATATTTGGAGCTGTAAGAACTGTTAAACAGAGGGCTTTAGCACTAACTGATTAACTTACCAATCTAACTTAAGTCTGGATATCAATATTGAAATGCATATTTCAAGAGTAGGAGTAAGTATTGTTTTTAATAAAATAAAATGGAATTGTAAAAATTTAACCTAACATTTCTTTATTTTTATAATGGGTCTTTTCATAACTTTAATCTTTGTTTTTCAGTTATCATCCATGTTTTCTTGTTTACGATACGTTTAATGAACTCGATACACTTTGAGAGTAACCTTCAGTAACTTCATAGTATTTATTCTAAAAGTAGAGAACTATTATCTTTCTCACAGTGAATGTACAAGCTACGAGCTGAATAATTAGATTATTGACTTTCATTTCTATGGATCATGCCCTAAGAGCTAATCCCTTATTATGCATTAATGTCTCATGATAAATAATCTATTTTAAATGGTAGATCTCTGTTGAATTATGGCTGTTATATTAAAAATAATCATAGAACAACAGTAAACCACAACACACTAATGATGTAAAGTCTACAAAACATTGTATTTTAAAGAAATTATTTGAAATTAACAGAATGATAATAATATCAAGTTAATGTTAAAACGTATACTAATTGTCTATTATACTTTTCCCACTTATTTATTTTGATTTTTAGTTCATCATTTTTAGAGTTAAATTTTCTCATCGGGCCCCGAATATCTACATTTTAAAACTTAATGTGACTGCAGATATGAAAGTGTGATTTAAAGTAGATTTCGATCTACTAAGTCACTTCTAATCGAATCTGTGTTTGTAAAAAGGAGCTGTTGAAAAACTAATTTAACCAACAAACTATTGTCAGTTAAGTAACCAATAATAATAAAAGATATCAATTTTCTTCAACAAATTTTGGAGGAACTTTAACTTCAAGGTGATAAATAATAATTCAAAAGTCCCATCGTTTTTATATAATATTTATAAGGGTCAATATATCTGAAAAATATGTGTTCAGTATTAAAGTGTCTATGAATGACTTTTCATTAATTGGTTAGCTAATAGCCAGACAATGCTAGCGTATATTTTTATTTTATGAGAATATTTAAGAAATTTATGTACGTATATCCATAGTTCGATATCACATTTAAGTATTAAAATATTCATTTTCAGTTATATGTATTATTACATAAAATCTTTAGTAAATATAAATTTCAAAAATGTTTATTCTTTTTATAATAGTAAATTATTTAATTCCCATTTTTTTAGGTACATCGTCAGGAAATCCTCACCCTTCATTTGCAGTCTCGAACTGACGTTTGATCGATTCCAGCTCCCTGACAGTAGGCACTGCTACGGCAGCCACTTGAGGATTGATGCAGACAGGCTTTGTGGAAGCATGCAACCTTACACCGTCCGTAAGTGATTTTAACAGCCAATCCATGACGTATAAATCCATATTTCTAAATTTTGGAAATAATTAAGGTTTTATTCAGAATGATTATAAATGATTAGTCAAAATTTAACATCTTATAGCTGCAAATATTTAATTACCACATATTGGTACTAATAACCAACGAGAAAAGAATGCTGTAAATCTATCTTATGTGGTTTAAAGTTTCTCATTCAGAATAATACCACTTTAGAAATGCAGATAGATTAATGCAAGAATTGTATCTTGCATTCTTCAAGTTCTCCCTAAAATCTCCTAATTTGGAAGTTTAAATTTTTTATTTGGGAATACATAAAAGATAATTGCATTTTTCTGTACATGATATGTACAGCTTGAATATATCATAAATGTTTATCTTTTTTACGAAGAATCGCACAGAAAATTTGTAATCATTTATAAGAAACTTCAAAATATATTTTTTCATACAATGTATGGTTCACTGTTACTTACGTTTTTTTGTGAAAATATTTATCAAAAAAAAAAAAAAAAGGAATCTTTATTATATAGTTATTATATTTCTATTTTCTCTAACATTCTTTTATTGAAAACCATTCCAAGTGATAGGATCATTCTCTCTGAAATAGAATATCCCTGATTTGTTTTCAATTACTGTTGAAAAACAAGCTTTTGCTTTTCTGCATTCATACCTGTACAGATGTTTCTCGGAAATTTTCTAGGTTTCTGATTGCAAAACTGGAATACGATCTTTTATCGATAAAAATCTTTTCCAAAAGATAACAAGGGGTAGATATGTACATATGGACACATGTATCCGTGGCAAACACTTGGAACCGTAATAACTTCACAATAGTCTTCGTAGATTTGACTATTCCCTCTATGGTATTAGACATCTTGTATAATTATTTAAGTTTATTTGCTTATACAAAGAAAAATCCCTACATGTGTCATTATTTATGTGTCCCATTTGCAATTTTTTTATTATTTTTGAATATTACTTTTAAGAAAATTTGCTTGTGTAGAAAAAATGAGAGATTATTTTAATTTGCTCATTTGCGATAGATTTTCTCTACCTATTTCTGACAGCTAAAGCACAGCTTAACTTAAGCAACCACTTTATAATTTTGAGCCATAATGAAATAACAAAGACAACTACTGAATTAGATCATCCTCTATATACCACGCCAGTCAAATAACTTTGCAATCACCACTTATTTTATGTTATTAAATCCACCTAATTAGAAGGATCTTCCACTGAGCCAGCTATGAAACCCTTCATCTTCCGGTCAGTTATTTTATAGATATTGCCCTTCCGTTTTGTACATGAAGTTCTGTGTGGGCAAGGGAAATTTCCCTGTTTTTCTTCCATACGACACGCGAATACGATCAACAATCTATTAAAAGTCTGCCCGAAAGGCAATTAACCCGGATATATTAGAATGCCTTAAAACTACCTTAAACGTTTAAATTGTCCAATATGCGAAACAAAACGATTGAAATATATATCATTTGATTTTCTCAGACATTGTTGACAAATTGATTAAAGTACCAAAATATCTATAACCACGTAATGGACAGTCTAACAATTAATAGTAATTAACTGAAATTGTTTTTTGAACATTTAATACAATTGTAAGAATTTTTTATAAATACAAATACATAGTTTCCTTTAACAAAAGAAGAATACTTAAAAGCTCAAACGAAGTCCTTCAGAGTCACGATAATTTTGTGCAAACTGACATCATTTTTGTATCTAACTGCAGATTTGTTATCGGATTAAGTGGAAGATCATTTTGATGATAAGGTCTATACATATGAATCTGTCCTTGAGTTTGATGTGCCTCTGCTCTACTGGGTGCTTACTTTCGTCAAGTAAACATAGAGAATTCAATTCCGACGTACCACATTGATTTGTATTCCACTTTTGTTTTCCTTCCTCTTATCTTAAGTTATGCTGATATCTCTTTAGTCCTTATTTCAAATAATTTATGAATTTGAAACTTATTGTGAGTGTCGATATCTGTAGTTATTCAGGGTCTACAAATTTCAAATAGGTTGATGTAAACCTCGCATTAGAAAAGAGATAATACAACAACACATAAGCTAAATATGCTTTTTTTTTGTTTTGCGAATTTTGGGAAAAAAATTTACCAACTCAGGTACTAACTCACTTGAAAATGGTTGTAAAAACAAGGTTGATTACAGTGCTTTTTGTTTTCGATTGAAGAGATTAAGAGAAGAAACTTTATTGCAATGATGTAACAAAGCATTCAGCTCAGCAGATGAGACTGCATAAAAAGAAAATTCAATATAAAATTTTTATTGGTTTATAGGAACTTCTTGTAGTAAACAAGAAGTTCAATCTTATTATTAAACTACAGTGGTTGATCACAAAAATAAAATCATTCGGAAACTTTAGATTTGTAACTAACATGCGGGTGAATCTATAGCTACTTGAGTTATCTTTGAAAAGAACATATACAAGTTTTGTATGATGGTAAATGGGATGTTGTATCATTAGTTATTCAGAAACTGTTTTAACTCCTTCGGAAATATTAGGAGTATAAGGGGATCTCACTCTTTCTTTGAAATTAGATCACATGAGGTCTATGATATTTAATTCCAGAAGTTGGCTTGAAAAATTGGAAAGTGTGAAATTGAGTCTTCATGATTTCAAAATCATTATTGGCCTGTTCGACTACGGTTAGAAGGAGAATTATCGTTTTAATGAGTGCAATTTCTAGACGGAAACAATGTGTTAAGCAGAATTTAATTAATCACAAAAGAGTGGCATAGTCTGTGGTAGTGACCAGTACATGTAAGGTGACTAGAGTACTTCCTAGATCAGATGATCAGATCCCAAGCAATCACAGAAGTACCTCTTCCTTCACTAAAGGAAGGTGACAGATCGGGTTGTAGGCTTCTTTAAGAGTTTGGTACACATAACCGCATCCTATGATGGTAAGTCGGAAGAAACTGTATTCATTGGAAAACGAGATATCTTTTCATTGATCCGGTGTCCTGGTTTCATTGTCCATACCCCATTGTACACACCGTTTCCGATTTACATCTGTCGCAAGGAAATTTTCAGTCTCGTAGCTATTCAAAAATTTTGTTTATGCATTTCCTTCAAATATAATGGGTTGATACTGGATTGAACTGAATGGGTTGATTCAGCTCAGCAGTACTTTTTCCCCGTGATATTCTTTCTGAAGGACAATATTTTCCTGAACGTCTACTTGTCTCTTGAAGTGAGTTCGTTTTCCTTCCATAGTTGTGCCTCGCAGATGTTGTTTTGCCATGATCGTTGCATGTTATAATGATCTTCAACACTGAGCTTATTGATTTCCCAAACAGCTGTGCAGCAGTGGTTATCGATCAACCGTCATAGAGGCTTCTACTATTTGTCCTCTTTAGAACTCAGACAGATCCCTCATTTTAGATACTCCCGAAACGAGATCAAAGAAATGAGGATGTACCATACACTCACATACAACCTTGAGGCTTTTGACAATTATATCGTGCAAAGAAACTGGTAGTTACATATTAAATGTAATCCTATAATTTCACATATGGAAGTCACTGGGTTTTTTGCATTGTTTTAAACAACTTCTATATAATGAGCCGGAATATTTTGATAGTAAATTCCTTTTAATCAATTTAAAATTTTCTAGCTGTCTAAATATCAATTTATATTAATTTGATCTTAACTATTCTTTTTTAGTGGTTATATCAACTGTCCCGCTATATTTTGAATTTTTAAATAAGTCTCTTTCTACAAGAATATTCCACTTTTTTAGTACACACACAACTTTAATTGATTTTTTTCTAAAACTATTCTTTTTTTACAAAAAATATAGATTTTTCTATTGAAAACATCTATTTCTTTAGAAAAATGTCATTCAATGGAAACATTTTAGACATTAAACGATTTTTTCCAAAACATCGCATTTTCTTTTTCAAACCACAAAAGTAAATACACAATTGAAATATTTTTCTGAAAAGATATAGAATAGTAATAATATTTAAAAAGGAACAAAAAATATTCTTGAAGAATAATTCATTTCATACCTCTGAACTCCGTGTAAAATAAATTGTCGTTGTAAAAAGCAATTTACTGTCCTTTCTCTAGAATGTCCACCCAGTGTGATCGATCAGTCTGTTTTTGATATTTCTGAAGAGCTCTTCACGGGCAATTGCTCTCCTCAGATCATTAAGCAAGATCGTGTACGAGATCAAATTCTGCTATTTTTGCGGATGAATAAACTGAACAGTAATTGAAATTCTATTCTGTTCTCCGAAAACACAATTAAAAATGCAAGGGCATGAATTATCTTGAAAGCGTAACTCCCTGATCTCTCTTCAAAACGTTTCATTTGTTATTTAGTATATCAAGCTATTTTTTATCCTAAAATTTTTCCAATAACTAATTCAATATAAATGGATATCATAATAAAAACTGCTGAAAAGGAATAATTTCATTCAAAATTAATGCTGTTGTTGAAACATGATAGCGCAAAAACTGATTAATAAGCCATTTTATAAGATGAACTGTCTCGTTATTTCAAATAACAATCAAGAGACGAATTCGACACTAAATTAGCAGCTTCCCCTCTATGAACCAACATTAAATATTGTACTCTAAAGATCTTATAACTTACATAGGCCTACTCTGCTTGGTGGTCTTCGGTTAGGTCAGTTATTAATCTCGCTATAATCAATTACGGCGAGACCCATTACTTCTAGATGATCTTCTAAAATCTTTTGTTTAATATCTTAAAAAAAGAGATATTTTGAATTAAAAATTACTAATTTTATGATGAAAAGTTTCCATGTTTGTTTGTCAGAATTATCAAGCGAGAAAAAAATGTTATGACGTTCTTGATTATTTTATTCTCCAGAACATATGTACATTGAACAACCACTATAAACCAGTTTGATTTATTCAGCTGTAATTAGCACATAGTTAATACGTTCTCCTAGTGGTGAGGAGATGATTAATGAAGAACAGTATAGAAAAAAATCATTAACACATACACAATATTGTTTATTTTTGCACTGATATTTCTTTAGAGCTCGACAGCTCCTTACAGATATTAGCAGCCTCTATTTTTCCCAGCATATCCTGTTTATGGCAACTCCTCCAACTTTTAAAGTACATAAATTTTTTATCAGCATCATCCAATCATCTTGTTGAAACTCTTCCTCTGGCCGAGATCCCACAGGATTTTTAAAATGGGTGATTATACTTGGATTATTTTCTGGGCTTCTCCAGACATGACCAAGGCATCTTAACCTGTAAATATAGATTTCCTGTATTATCTGTGGCTGTCCATGCAGAGTGTGTATTACTCAAAAGTATATCAAGTTGAATTTTCTTTCAAACATATTCAAAGTATGTTATGTATTGGTGTTAAGAGTACACGATTCACTTGCACAAGAGACAAAATATCAGTCTTTAAAATTTTTATTTTAGTTTTATGAGTGACTAAATTTGAATTAAATTGTTTCCTTAGTCTAAAGAAATATATTACTTGTTGGTTATTTTTATTCTGTTATCAACTTCTTCGTACTTGTTTTTGTAGTTTATTATCGTACCATGATATTTAAATTCATAAACATTTTGTATTCAACTTTCACGTCCATTAAAGACATTTTCCTGGTCACCAAAGATCTGGAAATCACAAAAGGAAAAACTTGCATTGAGCCGAGAATGCTCAAAAATTTCAATTCAAATCTTTGAAGCACATCTTTTACAAGGTTGGTAAGTGTAAGAATGGTCATTACCATGCAAAATTACGATTTTTTCCACCAGAATCCCAAAGTGTCTTGAATTTGATTCATCAAACTTCATTCTATGTTTGACATGTAATAAAGACATACGATTGAAACATGTTATGTATTCAATCAATCTCCGCCATTAAGAATTGAATTACAACTCTTTGACTTTCTTTTTTTCTTCCATTTCTAATTTAAACGAAGACATTATGCTTATTCGTAGTGCACTGAAGAAGGAACTATGAGCACCAGCACGTTTTCGTATTTCATTTTTTTGTTCAAGTACATAGAAGTATAAATAAGAATAAAAATACACAAAAACGCTTTACTTTTTACTTAAGAAACATTTAAGCTATTTATTAAACGGTGCCAAAATATTTGACCCTTTGAATGAAAGCTAGTGATAATCTCATTAAGTTGGAGAACCTATCCTATTTTATACTTTTACTTTATTGGTTTTGCTCCAAAACAAAATTATTTCATTGATAAATTTTATGATTGAATTATAGGATGGTATGAAGTATGAATCGACATACATAATTGTTAATAGCCATTAATATACGTAATCTATTTATTACATTTAATTAATATTATCCCAGCCCATACTCTACGTCATAGAGTTTCCTTATTTTATATCATTCGTATAGAAAACTAGAAATTTTGCCGTTAAAGATTTCATACCACATATTTAAATCTAATACATTAAGACATAATTATAAATTATCTTATTTCTTCTTTAATTTTTGGATATCAACGCTGAAATGAAAATAAAATACATTTTTTATTTTGTTTTCTAGGTTTGTATGACTTTCACACGTCCGAGAAACTCATTCATTTCAGTGCAGATCACGTGTTGCCCGGTGCCGGATTCAAAATCAGAGGACGTCAGGTGCCTTGCGGGTCTTCTTCCCCTTCCATTCTCATGCCCATGACGCCGGTCTTGGACACCAGCCGGACACGTGAGTTCCCTACGATTTCACTTCAATGACAATTTCTGCCACAGTGTCAAAATATATTTTTAAATATAATTCAATCATTTACAAATATAAATATTTGTACTTATTTATTTTAAATGAATATTTACCAATATTTATTATAATATTACACCTACTATGTATAATGATAATATCCATTCGACATCAACAGTTTCTTTATGAAAGTTTAAGGATGATATATAGAGATATTTTATAAGCACTCCTTTGAATTAAATTCTATTTAAAAGTAAAATAAATTTATTTTATTTGTAAAGAATTTTGAACAGAACAATAAAAAGCATATATATTAAATTGAATTGTTTTAAGTGATAATGGAATGGTGCATTTAAAAAAGGCCTTAAGATAATTCTCTTAAAAAATAAAGAACAGACTGTTTGTTTGAGATAGAATTCAGAAATACAATGATTATAATTGAATAATAAAGAATGACACATTTAATTCAATTTCTACTTAAATTAAATAAATTAATTAATTAAATATTCTAGGTATATCTTTACATAAAAAAATTCGACATTTGCTTTCTAATTTTCTTATTCATGTATTAAAATTAGAATTTTTGCATAAGATTATTCGCTAACTTTATCAATTACTAATATCCAATAAAAATTCATGGATATTTTTATGCTATTGAGTCCAAATTCATCGTAAATGGTTTAGTTAAAGCCGTATAAGATTCATAAGAAAATTGCATTCTTTTTACCAAAGTGAAACTAATTTTTCATGACTAAATTGATAGGAGAATTATGAGAATTATTTTCTTATTTTTGTTTTTAATTTTCGTCTAAGTTTAAGCATTTGGCAATACCAGTGTTCGGTTCAATTTGAAAAAAAGTACTGTTTTATCTAAAGACAGGTTATTTTAATGAAATTTTTATAAAATACTATTCCATTATAAGGGATATAATTGTAAAGATATCGGCTATTTCTAAGTTTTATTGTATATGACATGAAATAAGAAATGTATCTAGTTTCTTATAGGTTTATGAATACCCTTATTTATTTTTATCAATTTCTTATAAATTTATTATCAAATACTTTCAAAATTAGTAACATCAACATAGAAAATGCATTTATTAGATTTTTTTGCTCACAAAATTTCCACACATCTAGGGTGCACTCAAACCGAGGTTTTTCAAGTGTATTCTAAGCTACGCAAACATTGATTCCCAGTCTGGAAATCAAGCCCACAAAATACTGAATTGAAGACCAGAGCAAATCATTCAGCTATCCATTAGACTGTTCTTCAAAATCCTTATCACCTTTTTAAAAAAAAACATATTCACATCAACTTATCAACTGATATGACAATATACACAATTTTTGTTATAGAGCTTCCAGCTTCATCCACTGTTCGGTGCGACCAGAGTTTTGGTTTGGACGAATTCAGCATTTATAGTCCGAATCATCCCTTGTACTACCCCACTGACACTCATTGCCGGTACGTGGTCATCAGGTCAAGCTCAGACGTCTGTGGTCTAGAAGTCACATTCATAGCCTTCGATCTGGAAGACTACTACCAGTGCCAGAGGGATTTCTTAGACATCGACGGCGAGAAACTGTGTGGTGTTCTGCCTGCCCAGTCCGTTCGTGAGTATCTGATTGGTTTGCATCGGATTATATCCTGTACCAGCATTTAGGATTCATTTAATGATTCTTTTGTTGATTTTATGTTTTCTTTAACAGGAAACTACGTCTTCCATCCTGCAGATCGCACAAAGGTCATAGTGTTCCACTCTGATCACGCCATTACAAGACCGGGATTTGTAATCAGGGTTCGGCAAAGCAGAATATGCCCACCTTCCATCCCTTCACTTTTGCCCCCACGTAAGTCAATTATATTGTATACCCAAGTATAATAAATATGTAAGTATATAGGCATTAAACAGAATTTTGTTATCAAAATATAAAACGATGTTAAATATTATCAATGTTACATGACTTGTAGAAGTTTCTTTGACAAAATATAGAGAAACAAATTGCTTTAAAAGTTGAATTTCAAAACATATTAGTTAACTTAAATTAATACTACTTTTTCAACCCAAGAATTATTTTATGAATAAAATGTTACTTGTGTGTTTTTAATAAAATTATGTTATAATATTAATAAACTCGTCCAGTGTATTAAGCGATAAAAGATATTCAAAACATTTTCATATAAATTTAATTTTTTAACATTCATTATAGTTAAATTATTAAAATATGTCAAATATTACAATCAAATTCCTATCTTTACTTACCGCATTGGTGGCTGAATTGTTAGCATTCTTATCTTCAGTTCACAGGTTCGAATCTCCAGCATGAATGTTTGTATATAGGCTCAGAATCCATTTTAATATGTGACTATCAGTTGAATTAGCCTTCTTCGGCAAAGATAGGTTATCAAGAAAAAAATATAAATTCTTTTTTTTTTTTTTAGCTTACAGTAAGAACGTTTCTAGATCATGAGATGTGATAAATGATTTTTTAATATATTATTGTTGTGTGTTTTCAGTTCTCTATATCTACCAAACAAAGTCTCTGAACACTGGCTTGTAGTTTTAAACCGTAGAAAACTGGCGATGCTTTGATTCGTTTGTCAATTAACATTCATTTTCATTTTCTTCTCACACCGCTAATTAGACAAAGATCTATAGTTGAAAGTGTATTCTGAACCTTCACACACAAGAATTTACACTGAGGGATTCCAATCAACGAATGATTGAATCGACGGCTATAGTGCCAACATTTCAGCTGCAAAGTCAGCAATCAATTATCATCGCTTAAAATATGGCTATAACTTTTTTCAAACCATGCCACGTTAATGGTAAAACATTCGATCCTAAGAAATTTTTCACGTGCATAAGCCCTCTTAGTGAGTCTGTCTGAGTCAAGTATCAACTCAATAGCATTCGAATAAGAGAATGACACTTTTTTAATTGTAATATTTCAAATTTGACTCTCACCTTTTTCAAACCATGCTACTTTAATTGTAGAACATTTGATTTTAAGGAATTTGCCATACATAAGTTCTTTTTTCACGAGTCTTCATCTGGGTCAAGTACCAATTTTATCCTTCCAAATAGGAGAGCGATAATTTTTTCCATCAGACAACCATGAACCATGAACCATTTTGGTTTATGGACAAGCATTAAAAACATAAGCATAAAAATGGATAGACAAATACCAATCCATTTTTGTTAAATGTTTAGAATTAGATGGGTTAAAAATTATTTCATTATAAGCTTAGTTTTTGGTCATTCACTTTTAATTCATTTCATAGATTTGGAATTAGTTGTTAGT
The DNA here is from genome assembly GCA_026290005.1 of Latrodectus geometricus. Lineage (NCBI taxonomy): Eukaryota > Metazoa > Arthropoda > Arachnida > Araneae > Theridiidae > Latrodectus > Latrodectus geometricus. The sequence continues at coordinate 17,266 of JAPDSC010046753.1, forward strand.
ACTGATTTAATTTATTGGAGTTAAAAAGTTAAAAAAATATTCAACTAATCAATTACTTTTCTGTATTTCAGAGATTTTGGTGCTAGATGATTTTCATTATCCTTTTTATTAAACGGTAGAACTGTAGTATATAGGCTTGTAAAGTATTAGGGCTCTTTCATAAGTGTGTGTGTGTGTGTATCTGTGTGTGAAGAATGTTGCTTATGAAACAGTATGAATAAAAGTCGGAAATAAGGAGATTAAATGAGGAATTTATCTTTCCTTTCTATTTTATTGAGTGCATTAGACATCTTGAAAATAAACTAATGCTTATAAATTTAATTCCCATAGAATATGCTAAAAATTAACAATACATATTTTAATACTTAAAATATACGTTTTGTTTCTAATTTGCTTAAAATGTTTTCAATGCATTTCAATGTTTTTATACAGTGTATCTAAGAGACACGCTGTATTAAAAACAAAATGCCGAAATTCTGGCAGAATCAATGCTCTGGTTTTACGTTTACCATTTTGTGTGTTCTGTTTATATGAAATTATTCATAAGACTATTATGTATTATATATTATAGTATTATTATGCAAAAATATGAAATTTGCTTTATTATGAATCAAAAGTTAGAAATATTATATTCTTAATAATGAAAAGATACTTTTTCATAAATATTTCATCAGAAGATAAAAATGATGATTATTATATTTAAAATGATTTAGGAAAAGCTTCTAATTGTTAAAATCAATTCATTTTATAAGTATTTGTAAAAACAAATTTCCCTCTTCAAAATGTGAATTTTTTTAGATGTTATAAAACAGTAATGACAGCAATTTGATGAGCTTTCGTTACTTTGCAATTGAAATTTTTCTAATAAAATTATTTTTTCTAAAAATTATTATTCATTGTAATTAATTGATTAAAAGAAAAAAATGTTTTGTTTCTTTCAGTATGTTATTACGTATGTAAAGGAAACAAAAATAAGTTTGAAATTTTCTTGTCACCAAAATTATGTACCAACATTAAGCAAAGATAATTAATTTTCTTTTTTAATGTCTTAAATCTGACTTTTTACACACTTATACATTCGTTATTATTATTAATGTATGCATATAAATATTCAGACTATATATATAAATATATATATATATAT
>JAPDSC010046756.1:0-14773 GCA_026290005.1 Latrodectus geometricus
TATTTTTTATGAGAGCACCTAAATATTCAAAAATAGCTTCACGAGAAAGATGAAAAAACAATGTAATGTGAAATTTGCATTATAAGATTTTAAAAATTTTCTTGACTTGAATATTATTAAATTTTTAAGCTAAATCTTTTTCCAGTCTAATGTTGGTGCTTCCTTTATATATTTTGATCCTTCAGAATTTGAATTAGTCTTTGCAGATCTTTGGTTTTTGTCTTTCAACAGCATACTTTGATAGAATAGATACCCATTTCTATCGTAATATTACTGTACCTAAATATTAAAACACAAGTATTTTATATCTGGAATCTGAAATTATATTCTTCTGGGTGGGACACGGCTTTCTCCAGAACATTCCTCCGTGGTGCTCTCCGGGTGGCAACAATTTGCTATTTTCATTACTACCAAGTCCTCTACACTATCAATCCATCTAAGTTTGGGCAGAACCCTAGATCTGTTTGCAATGGGCTTATAATTAAAAATACTTTCAGTCAAAGACAAGGAGTCCAATCGATGGATATGGCCCGCAAATTTTTGTCTTAGAACAGCATATCACACTTTGATAGATATGACCCATTTACTTTATAATATTAGTGTACCAAAATATTAAAACAGGTGTCTAATAAGGAATCAGAAATTATTTTAAGAATAGATATTGTATACATTTAACATTGATTTATTTCATAATCTCTTCTATTACAATGATACATGGTTGTTTTAAGTAGAATAGCTAACAAACTTAGTGTTATTATTATAACTTTTGACACATGTACAGCAGCAAGGTGTGCTGAACTTATTTTTAGCCTGTGTTTGTGGTCAAAGATGCATTTTGTAAACATTTATAAAATTGTAGGAAACTATGCTTATATTGAAATTCTAATGATGTTTTATTAGTATCTTGCAGGTAAGATACATTATTTGAAGAATAATTAATTAGCTAACAGCAAAGTAAAAGAAAACATTTCTGTTTAGCATTTGATAGAAAAGTAATTATTTAATAACAATGATAACAAAAATTACTATGATTTTGCATTATAAAAATGATACTAATTTTAATGTTAAATAATATGTTCTACAAAAACAACCATACGCATATTAAGTAATCAATTTTCAATTACAATGTGATAATATGGATAATTTTTATTGAGAATTTGAGCTTTCTGTTCTTTTTAAACATTCATTTATATTTGGTCGTAAAAATGACTGCTACTCTCATATTTTCAATCTATGTTTTTATGTAATATTAAAACATAGGTGTCTAATAAGAAATCAGATTGCAATCAGAAATTATTTTAAGAATAGATATTGTATACATTTAACATTCATTTATTTCATAATCTCTTCTTCTATTACAATGAAACATAGTTGTTTGAAGTAGAATAGCTAACAAACTTAGACTGATTATAATTATAACTTTTACTTGTGTACAGCAGCAAGGTGTGCTGAACTTATTTTTAGCCTGTTTTTGTGGTCAAAGATGCATTTTGTAAACATTTATAAAATTGTAGGAAACTATGCTTAAATTAAAATTCTAATGATGTTTTATTGGTATCTTGCAGGTAAGATTCGTTATTTGAAGAATAATTAATTAGCTAACAGCAAAGTAAAAGAAAACATTTCTCTTTAGCATTTGATAGAAAAGTAATTATTTAATAACAATGATATATGTTGTTTTTCAACAGCTATATTTCAACAGCTTTCTGAACTATGCAAAAGAAATTGATATAAGGAATCAAATCAAAGTTATATATTCTAAGGCTTTCAAAAATTTAAATTTTGTGTTTGCTATTTCTTTAACAATAGGTCATGATTAATTCAAAAATTGTATTGGCTTCCTACATAGTTCTATAATCACTATTTCTACAAAAATCTTAGAGTAAAATAAATTAATGACACACTATTTTGTCCTTCATTTAATTTTATTTTTGTTTCTTAATCTATCATTTGTATGAATATGTATGTTAATTCATGCTTCATAAAAATGAACCAGAAATATTTTAAGTGTATAAGTTAACATTTTATTTAGTAAAAAGCTAGTGAAACAATTTGAAGATAGCAATTTTAACCCTACTCAAACTGTATTTTATTGATATGGCTTTTTAACTGTTTAAGTATTTTTAATAAAAGTATTCAAAAAAATAATACGATTGTTTCTCAGGGACATAAAATTCTAACTAGTAATGTTTTTCCTCAGGAATGTATTGGAGAATAAAATATTTAATATTTTGTAATTAATTTAAACTATCTTTTATAATATTTTTATAAATAAATGTAGAAAAAAGAATAAAATTTTCACTAAAGAAAACTTTTTTAGATAATTTAATTTAATAGTTTACTTAAATTACCATTACAAAAATGAAAAGTAATTAAAATGTTCACAACTATTCTAAGTTAAGCAAAAGCTGAATTATTGTTTAGATGAAATAATTACTTTGAATTAACATCCACATTAGAAATTTTTGTATAGAACCACTGGTATTTTTAATATTAAATACTAGAGTTAGGTAATATTGAATAATAGAGGTACTTTGAATAGAATCATCTCGTATTAATTGCTCTTAATCAGTGATTTTCAACCTTTTTGTTTTCGTGGAACACTTTTAACGATTTAAAAGTTTGGCCCACAGCAAAAAAGTACGCTTAGAAATTGTTTACTTACCTATAATGCACTGTGTAAAATAGTTTATGATACTAAATTTAATGTTAAATAATATAATATGTTCTACAAAAACAACAATACGCATATTAAGTAATCAATTTTCAATTACATTGTGATAATATGGATAATTTTTTTTGAGAATTTGAACTTTCTGTTCTTGTTAAACATTCATTTATATTTAGTCGTAAAAATGACTGCTACTCTCATATTTTTTATCCATGTTTTTTAATATTGAAAATCCGAATTCATATAAATAAGATGTAGAAAATTGTAATTGTAAACATAGAGATCACATGATATTTCATCATGAAGAAATATTTTACTTTATGAAAGTTCACAGTTATCGAAGATAAAAATTTTTTTTAATTGTAAAAATGTATGGTACGTAATTTAAAAACAAATTTTCTTCTAGAATATACATTTCTTGATTTAAAGATACTTTACTCGTAATAAAAAAGCATATTTTTTTATATACGTTTCTAAAATTTGGAGGCACACTTTTAGAATTAGGCGGCGATATAAAAAATGTCGTGTCACATCGATTTAGAATCACTAATTTTGGTGATCGATTTGATGCTTATATCTCAGTTTATTGATTTTGCAATGAGATCTATCCAAATATTTTTTCAAAAATGTTCTTTTTTCAATTTATTACATTTTTTATCATGATTAACAATAATTTTATTTTTCTTTCTAAAAAAAATATTTTGCGGATAATACGCCGCAGCATATTACATCAGTTTAACATTTTTTAATGATTGCAATAGGAAAAAAGTGTAATAATTTCAAATCAAGTTAACTCATTTTTATAGTTGCAGATGTGAAATGATGAAATTTTTTTTAATAGATTATGGATTTATCATAGAATTTCTAAAAATGAAATACCTCATTAAATATTTATTTAAGTAAATACTAACAAAAATTGGCATTATTTTTAATCCAAATCAGGAAATTTCTTTTGACAGTTTCAGATATACACTTATTGACTATCCTTTTTACAATAAATGTGTTGTAGACAGAGAAATAATTAAAAAATACTGCAGTAAAATTAAAAATAACTGAAAAATGCACAGTTTTGCTTTTATATAATAAATTCATTAAAAAGTTTAAATGTATACCAAGCTGCCGATTACATTGGGAAGTACAGTTTTAAGAAAGTTCCAAACCACCACAAAAATCCGAAAATAAGGTGAGATTTGAACTCATGAACTGTGTTGAACAGAAAAAAAGTGCCAAATTTAATTTGTTAGGATTGTGAAACTTGAGATGAAAAAGCAAACAATACTAAATCTGAATAAAATATATCAGTAGCAAAATCAGAGTTAACCCAGTACCTTCAATATTCTTACCAGTATTCCTAGCTATAGAGGGTGATGGTTAACCTGGCGAGTGCTGATGACATGCAGATTTTGGACTTACACAGCATTTATATACATATTGCATTTAGTATAAACTAATTATGCAACAATCATGGTAATGACAAAAATATTATAACGAAAAAAGGAGCATTTATACCTGGCTGGCTGCTTGCTGACTCACCAAGGTGTGAAAGTATTATGCATATATATTATGTATTATTATACTATATAATAGGTTGCGGAAAAAGTAATCCATAATTTTTTCAGTAGACGTCTGTAGTGATCGATATCTCGTGAGGTATCTATCAAACAATTTCAGATTTATGCTTGTTGGAAAGGTGACATTTGACACTAAAATCTCCTCTTGTGGGTTTTTATTTTTTTTTTTATTTTTTTTTTTTTTTTATTAATTCAGTTACTAGTACAAGGTTTTAAAAATTTAAGACAACAAACAGAAAATTCGATACATTTTCGTTTTTCTCTTGTAACGGCAAAAAAGATAGCTGGGTAGCTAAAATTGTGAAAGGTGTTTATCGTCCTATATAAGACTGTAACAACCAGTTATGTACAATTTTTGTTTCGTCGATTCCCTTCGGGTATTTTTGATGTTAGAGATGCACCTCGTTTGTGGATACAGCATCGTCGAAAATGTCTATAAAATATCAAAAATGATCGAAGTTAACTGCATGTCAGCAGTCATAACGCGCAAGACCTAAAAATCTACATGAAAGCTGTTTTAAAACTTTTTACAAAGTGAATCCAAAAGAAGTTACATAAAGTTCATGTAAAAATAATGAATTTCTCTTTCCCCAACCTAATATATTATCATATATTATAACTGAAACCATGGTGAGTTAGAAAGATTTTAACCTATGTAAACCTCTTCCAAGGAGGTTTACGTTGGTTAAAATCAATTAGCATGAGTTGCTGAATGGTAACCATCAGCCGAATGAACTTCGCGTAACTTGCGTATCAATACGACTAATTGCAAACTTGAAGTTTTATGTTGTTTAACTTTAAAATCCGTAATATTCTTCATCGATAATTTTCTTGAATTTTTTTTTTTCCATAAACAGATAAGAGTTTTTTTTTTTTGCTTTTTTTTTATCATAAACATTTATAGTTGAGATCATGTGCACATCACTTTATTTTGCATATAATTGGTTTGTGAGTTAAACCAATAATTGATTTCACCAATAATGCTGAATATACATTTTTTACACCAATCAAAAACAAGTAAATTTGCTAGTAGAATTAGCTCTTCAGTTTGCAATTGGAAAGATTATTTTGAATTTCTGATTGAAAGAGGCGTTGGGTAAGAAACGCAGGTAAAATTTAAGGCTTCTTGATATTTTTTATAATTTGAAACTCTGTCAGGATTATGATCAGTAAGGTAAAGAGCCGAAAGTATAGACCATTTAAAACATTCATTATCGTCATTTTTCACATTCACCACCGCTTTCTTCATTTTCAAACATTCTGGTAGTTCGCAAAATGTGGAAACCTTGAAAGGTTTGAAACAATTCGTTCTAATCTCTTCCTCGAGAATCTTATCCAATGACCAACCAGAATCTTTCTTCTGAAAATCTTCGCTTTCTGCGAGGATACTATCACTCATGTCTTCATAAATTCCACTAATATTTGTAGCAGCGGTCACGATCATATTTTTTGATTTAAACTCGATGTCTTTAAATGTATCATCTCCATTGTCCGACATCTTCTTATATATGCATCGGATTCTGATACTTACTTTTAAAGCATCAAGTCTTGTCAATTCTTCTCTAATTATTGCAAGAGCTTCCAGTTTTTTTAATTCCAAAAACTCCGCAATATCTTTGCAACCACAGTTTTCCAATGAATAAGTTTTGTATTTTTTTCTAAATGCACTTTTCGTCATTTTCTTTTCATAGTTATTATCTCTATGGATTGCACCCTCACCAGACTGACTTGATATATTTGAAGTTGATGGTCCGGCTGTGTTATCATATCGCATCTTCTTGAATCTTGGTTCTATGGCTTCATCTGACGACGAAGGCACTGCAACGTTGTCAAATTTTTTCTTATTACGTGCGGCATCGAGAAATTTGATTTTCTGACACGAACCATTTTTAATATGTCTCACCAAAGCATCGTGGCGGGAAAACGTTTTACCGCACTGCACACATATGCTTTTTGATAAATTATGAACCACTTCCAAATGACGTCTTAAATCAGCTTCTCGTGAAAAACTGGCATGGCATTGATCACAGTGTGAAACTTGCTCCTTACGATGAACTTGTAGAATATGTCGTTTTGCGGCAAATGTAGTTGAAAATATCTTTCCGCATTCTTCACAAAGAGCCATAGTGCAGTATTAAAATATTCATCACTGTACCAAACAGACCAGAAACTGAGCAGACTTCATGTTCTTTACTAGAGTTTCAGTGTAAAGAAGGACACACTGTACGAAACATTTGAGAAATAAAACTGCGTTCTTTACTAACTTTTCAGCATGATAAAAGTCTCACTTTTCATGCTACTGTACAGTCAGGTAATAGCGCAGAATTTTACTAGTAGTTCTGTATGAGAAACATTTTCAATTCTCAGTATTTATATGGCCCAGGTAACTATCACATGATAGATTTATTTCACTTCAGTTATTTTAAAAAATAAAGTTGAGTTGTATCATCTCTGAAAAGAAAATTTCTATTGGTTCATAAGGATCAGGGCGGTGTTAATTCAGTATAACTGTCCAATAGAAATTTAGAATGTAAAGAGGCCGGGCTGAAAATTCTAGAACAGTCTTGGTCATGAACAGTCTAGAACAGTCTTGGTACAACAATCAAGATTATTAATGTTCGAAAAATTCCTAGGGAAACTTGCCTTTGCATGCATTGTCATTTTCAAGATAGATTCTTTAACACAATGGTGGTGTGTAGCGAAGTCGAATGATTGAGCAATTTAAAAGAAATTCTTTCTTTAACTGTCCAGCAATGGCTACAGCTTTCGAAGTGAGCAACAATGGGATGTGCTCTCCTAAAAGTATTGAACTTGAAAGGAATTCAACTTGATGTATGTATGAAAGACATAAAAGACAACGTGAACTTAGAAGTACAACTAAAGTCCTGAGGTGGAGTCTAGAATTGAAAAGGAAAATGCCCCCTCTAACTGCTTTGTGAATACTGAGATTGGTGAAAGAGCACAATAGAACGCGTACCCCTTAGGAATGAAGAAAGACAGCTGTTACCTGTTTTCGTAGTGGGAATGGAAATAAAGGAATCTCATTTTTTATTTCACATTTTCAAGAATTATTTGATGCATTACAAGAGAAAAACATGTTTTATTTTTCTAATAAAATCAAAAATATTGATGGAAATTCCATCAAAAAATTAAAAGAATTAGATTTAACTTTTTCTAATAATTTATTTTGGCGTGAACTATAAGAGAGCTGTAAATCATCATTTAACATTTAAGTTAAAACATTAAATAAATTTTTTTCATTCTGAATACAAGCACGCGAGTATAATGGAAGAGGTTTATAAAGATCCGGGTCATACCGCAAGTTTTAGTGGTGTTAGTGCTCTACAGCTTGCTACGAAAGGTAAAGCCAACGTAGCTGATATAAAACAATGGCTTTCTCATAAGGACTCATACACTTTACATAAGCCGATTCGCCGCAAATTTTTACGAAATAGAGTGTTAGTAAGTGAAATTGATCAACAGTTTCAGGTGGACTTAGTAGACATGCAGTCTTTAGCTAAGTTTAATAACAATTACAAATATTTACTTACCTGTATTGATGTATTTTCTAAGTATGCATGGCCGATTCCATTGAAAGACAAACTTGGAATAAGTGTAAAACTAGCGTTAGGAACTATTTTTAAGCTGCGAAAACCGTCTCGACTTCAGTCAGATTGTGGTTCAGAATTTAAAAATAAAATAGTACAAGATTATTTAAAACAAATTAAAATTAAATTTTTTACTACTCAAAACCAAACAAAGGCAAGCGTTGTTGAGAGATTTAATCGCACTTTGAAAACAAAAATGTGGAAATATTTTACTGAATTTAATACAAAAAAATATATTGATGTTATCGATAAATTAATTCATAGTTATAATCATACATGGCACAGAAGTATTAAAATGGCTCCTGTTTCCGTTAACAAAAATAATAGAGATCAAGTTATGCATAATTTATACGGTGATTTGAATAAAATTCAGCCCAAACCTGCAAAATTAAAGAAGGGAGAAACTGTACGTGTAAGTAAACAAAAGTTACAGTTTGAGAAAGGGTATGAACAAAATTGGACAAGAGAAATCTTCACGGTATCTGAAATTATTCCCAGAATTCCACTAGTCTATAAATTGAAAGATTTGATGGGTGAGGAAATAAATGGTACATTTTATGAAGAGGAACTTCAAAAAGACTCGGGTTTCTATCCAGTGGAAAAAATAATTAAAACTAGAAAAAAGGGGGATACAATAGAACATTTTGTAAAATTCTTAGGGTATCCAGAAAAATTCAATGCTTGGGTTTCTGATGTGAAAAAACTATAAATAGGTTTAATTTTCTATTAAAAATTTAGTATGAATAATGTCTTTCTATGTGACGTTACCTTCGGATAGTTCTCTGAATTATTACCCAGACAATAAAATTTCTCACTTTATAACTCAACTCCCAACAGTGATTAATTTAAGTGGAGAATTGGAAGTCGGTTTATCGGAAATAATCTATCCTCACTCCTGGTTTAATATTAATGAATTTAATAATACTTTTAAATATGATACTGGAGATGGAAAACTTATAAAACAAAAAATTGATATTGGTTGTTATGAATCGATATTTGATATTCTTTCAGCTATTCAGTGGGTCTTACCGAAAAATCCAAGCAGATTTACATTGAATTACAACAAATCTGCAAAAAAAGTTAAAATAAATGCTGTTCAAGGAACAGCTCTCCACTTGCAAAAATTGGCTCCAATCTTAGGTTTCAGAATCAATACAGTCATTAAAGGAAGCATGAAAGGAGAATTTGTAGCTGATGCAACTTCAGAATTTTCCTTTTTTTATGTGTATAGCGATATTGTAGCTCCTCAGATTGTAGGTAACATGCAAGCACCTCTTCTGAGAATTGTAAGAGTAAAAGGGGTAGATGGGGAAGTAATTAGTCAATATTATGATAGGCCTCAATATTTACCTGTGGTACGACAATCATTTCAAACTATTAAAATACAAATGAGATTAAATTCAGGGGATTTCATTCCATTCGAGAGAGGGAAAGTCATTGTTGTATTACATTTTAGAATGAGACAAATAGTATAAAAGGAGGATACTATGCACCGACACTCATTGTTATATTGATCTTCGAGATGAGTGTACCCTATATTTGCTGCACAAAAAAATTTGAAGAACATTATACAAATCAGACAGGTTCTGGTTTGCCCTATTATCGAGGAATTTCTTATCAAAGAGGTTATGGTTTAGGTGGAATATTCCGTCGCTTATTTAGAGCAGCATTCCCCCTTTTAATAAAAGGTACAAAAACAATAGGAAAAGAAGCACTTTTAACCGGATCCCGCATTGCAACGGATGTATTATCTGGACAAAAGTTTAAAGAATCCGTGAAAAAAAGAAGTAAAGAGAGTGGTGAACATTTAGCGCGGAAAGCTATCGATAAAGTACAATCGATGGTAGGAAAAGGAAAATATAAAAGAAAGCGCAAAAATTCAATAAGAGTCATTTCATCAAAAGCTCAGAAAGTGAGAGGACGCGATATTTTTTATCCGTGATGGCATTTCTCTTAAAAGATTCACCCGAATGTGTAAAATCTGAATTAGAACTTTTTCATTTACCTGGAACACAAACTGTTATTCAAAGTGGTCAATGGATAGAATTCCACCCTCTATCAAATATTTTCGATGGTGGGCCAGTAGAATTTTACATTTCTGGAAGTGGAGAGGATTATATAGACCTCAGTCAAACACAACTATATGTTAAGGCTAAAATTCTGAAGAATGATAACTCTCCTATTGGAAAAGAGGATGAGATTGGACCCGTGGATCTATTTTTACATTCGTTGTTTTCTCAAGTTGATATCTCCTTAAATGATCGTCTTGTTTCTAACTCAAGTAATACTTATCCATATCGATCGTACATCGAAACGCTATTGAATCATGGATACGATAGTAAGACATCTCAGCTTACTGTTGAACTCTTTTATAAAAATTCAGAAGATGGATTAAAAAAATGATCTGCTTTTTTCAAAGAAAGTGCCACTGTAGATATGATTGGGTGCATTCACAGTGATTTATTCCATCAAGAACGGCTTTTATTAAATCTTGTAGATTTGAAAATTAAACTGATTCGAAGCAGTCCAGAATTCTGTCTATTGGGCAAGGAAGGATATAAAGTAGTATTGAATCAGGTATCTCTACTTGTACGAAAAGTCCGAGTAAGTCCTGGAGTAATATTAGGCCATGGAGTGGCATTAGAGAAAGGAGGAACGGCCAAATATCCAATCAACCGTGTTTTGTGCAAGGTTTACTCCGTTCCGAAAGGAAACATGTCATTCATTCAAGATAGCATATTTGTTGGTCAAATGCCTAAGCGAATCATCATAGGTTGTGTCGATAATGAAGCATTTCACGGAACTCTAAAAAAGTCGCCATTTTATTTCCATCATTTCAATTTGAATTTCATTGGAATCTACGTGGATGGTCAGCCGATTCCACATAATCCATTAGAAATTAATATTGAAGAAAATAATTTTATTCGCGCCTACCAAAGTCTCTTTTTAGGAACAGAAAAGATGGGTCAAGATCGTGGTATATTTATATCAAGAGAAGAATATCCTAAAGGTTACACGTTGTACGCATTTGATTTATCACCCGATTTATGTGATGGAGAACATTTGAATCTCATCAGACACAGTAATTTACGATTAGAATTGAAATTTAGTAAAGCTCTAGACCATACTGTATCTGTTATTGTTTTTGCTGAATTTGAGAGTCTTATTGAAATAAACAAGACAAGAAATATTTTGTATGATTTTGGAAATTAATCATGAATGGATATCAAATAAATAAAATATTACTGAAAGAAAAATTACTGCACCAAAATATCAAGGTGTGTTTTCTGCTGATGCGATTCCTATTCTTACACCTAATTCAGCTGTAGTTGTGAATCGAGACGACTCATCGCAGCCTGGTTCACATTGGATGGCGATATATATAGACAAAAATGGAAATTTGGAATTCTTTGACTCCTATTGCCTATCACCCTTCTTCTATGGAAAGTTTATTCAAGACTATGTATCCAAGTATTCAAATGTAATGTGGAATTCTGTAACTTTTCAAAGTGTAACTTCTAATGTATGTGGTCATTATTGCATTTACTTTATACTAAAACGCTGTCAAGGAAATCCTATGTATTCTATTGTTCAAAATTTGTACAAAAACAAAATAAAGGATTTTCAGATCTTTCAATTTGTTAAAAAGAAATATGGTATAAGAATGATTTTTAGAAAATAAAATTTAAAACAAGAAAAATGTGTGTCTATTATTTCTTATTCTTTTGATAGAAAATTGTGATTGATTTTTATTTATTTTTTATTTATTTATTATTTTTTTTTACAAGAAATTTATTTTTTGTAATTTTTATTTATTCATTAATAATTTTTCATAGAAACATGTAACTTATTTCAAAATGTTTTTACTACTAAGAATCTTTATGAAAAAAAAAAAATGTAATTTTCTTCTAATTAATTATTTCTCAACAATTTATAAAGAAAATATAAATAAAAAGAATTCATAGCATTTTACAATCAAACACTTTATTAATCAAAATTTAATCCATTGATTTCTACGTGCGTACATAACAGGTTGTATAACTTTTCTGTACACTTTTTTGTTAACATCGAGATTTTCAGGGAATTTAATATCACGTAAAACTTTTAAAAACTCATTTCTTCCTTTTGGAGCTTTTTTCTTTTTTCGTAATAAGTCATCGATAAGTATTGCTATATTGGTATTTGGAAATAATTCATCCTTGTAAATAAGTTCCCCTTTATAAGACCATCGTAACGAATCTTGGTGCTTGAAAAACTCAAAAATATTTTTAACAATATCCTTATAACGATTTCGTGCTGCATTCACTGTTTTCTCGACTAAATCATCTTCTTTGTCTTCAGACTTGATTGTTGGTTGGATAGGAATCTCTTTTTCTTCAATTTCAGGTTTTTCCGTTTCTGTTTTTGGTATTTGCCTTTCAACAGATAAGTTAGTATACTTTTGCAATATTTGTAAATACAAAGTTGCCTTTTCATCATCTGTTAAATTCTTATTTTGGAGAATATTTCTCATTCTTTGATCAAGTTCAGATATATGCTCTATTGCTTGTAGCCGATCTTCTGGGATCAGCATAAATTTCTTACTGTGCTCCATGAATGAGACTACTTATAACAGAAATGGCAGCAAGCAATAATATGGAGAGAAAGCTGTCACCTCTTTGTACTAACAATTTTCTTTTTTTATAGAGAGGAATTTTTTCAATAGAAAGTTTTCGTAAACTCTGCTTGGAAGAAGACAGCTGACTCTTTTGCTTTTTCGTCAAAGGTATATTTCCCTGCAACGTATTGATTACGCACTCACACAATGTTTTAATGACATTAATAGGGCACTTTCGAAGAATAACTTTGGGGTTTTTACTTTTACTAATCAATTTTAAGAGTGACAATGTTTGATCAGTGCAGACTGACATCTTAAATGAAAATGAATGTGATGGAAAGAAATACTTGCTTTTTATAAGCTTTTAAGAAATTTAGAAAATGCAGTAGCTTTGACTAAAGCACAGTGGGGAAAATCTATTCCGTGAGTGGGGCACTGACAGTTAAATGAGATAAAATTTTCAATTTTAGGACAACCTAAATCTGCCAAGTTATAACATTCTCGTCCAGATAAAAATTCTAAAAAACATTTCTTTTCAAAACCTTTCACATAAATCTGTGGAAACAAATCAAATAAAGAATTTAAAATAGTCTTTAATTTGCAATAAGGCAATTCACCTTTATTCCAGTGAATCTGATGAAGATTTTTAGTCACCCACGAAAATTGTACTTTTTTATGGTTGATGAGGCAAGAATAAGGATACGGCGGTTGAAAAGTCCATACGCCGATACTATTCACAGCTACATAAGCTAATTCTTTCACGATAAAATGTCGAGAATCGAGTTGAAATCCTTCAAAATCAATTACGATAGACATGTTTTCCCCTCGATGACAAAGCTGAGAATGCTTATCGAGGTTGATAAACCCAATATAAATCACCTGGAAACATGCCTGTGCGCATGTGTAAATTGTCCTCGGTGTCAGTTTTAAGATCCAAAAGTAAATAACTATAAGGTTTCGAAGTAGCGTCCTCATAACTTTCATGGAAAAACTTTATTTTTGAGGGGTATAATTGTCTTCCTAAATGCATAATTTGTGATCGATCTCGAGGGTTTTTAAACAGTACCAGATAATGGGAATTTAAAGAAATTTCTCGCATTTCTTTACCTTTATGAAAAATATTTTGTACAATGAAAATAACGCTGATATTGCGATGATGAGAACCTTTAGTGAATAATTTAGTTAATTTGGAATCACTCCCTAATTCACTCATAAGATCATCAAGGATAATTAAAGCATCTGAATACAGATTTATATTGGGAGGTATACCTTCATAAAATTGAATACCTCGCATTTCTTCATAGAGAGACTGATACGATCCGTAACACCATAAAACAGTTTTTGGATAAGGATGAATCATCCGATAATGTAATAGCTTTTTGACAAAATGAGTTTTCCCGCTTCCAGTAGGCCCTGCTACTTTCATGGTAAAGGGGTGTTTCAATTTCAACGTCTCCATCGTAAATGATTGGAAATGAATTTCCTTCTCGTTCATATACAGGAAAGCTATTTATATACAGTATTAGCTAAAATTTAATCGAAATGGTAGTAAGCTCAAGTTATTAAACCTATAAACGAACAAGTATTCGTGGCTCATCTGGTTAAGGCATGGAAAATCGATGAACCACGAGTACTTTTTACTATTGGGGGTTCGATCCCCAGAACACATTACAATTTCTTCTTTCTCTTTTTTTACAAAAAAACTTTAAAAGACGTTTTTAGTTATAAAATGAAGAGATAGAGGGCGCCACTATTCCAGAAATTTAACCTACACGTGCTAAACCCAAAAATTGATCAAATAATCAAACTACACCGCCACATACTTTTCCTCCCCATGTGTTGTCTTAAAACTAATATTCCATTTCATAAGCACTAAGCTCAAACTCATCAAATTTCTACTTTTCTGATTGGCAACGTTTCATAGTAAATACAGGACGGTTCAAAACAAACACGTATTTACCAATACATGTTGCCATTCCAAAAGAAGCAAAAATATCCCGATGCCATTCCATAAAATAAAAACTCGAAAACCGAAACTAAACTCTCGCTTAGAAACCAAAACTAAAACAACTCAACTCAACAACAGGAAAAAAACAACTCAACTCGACAGCAGGACTGAAACAACTCAACTTAACAACAGGAACAAGACAACTCAACTCAACAGCAGGAGTAGAACAACTCAACTCTTCAGCAGGATGAGACAACTCAACACCGCCACTCAACGCCACTGTGTTAGAATCGGCGTTTTCTATCTACTCCCGTATCAATCATCTTAAATGTTTCCCAGCCACAAGATCCACCTAAAACGGTAAAATCCCTTAATTGT
>JAPDSC010046767.1:3084-27638 GCA_026290005.1 Latrodectus geometricus
TCATGGAGATTGAAGGTGCTGGAACGACCTCTTGAAAATTTAAAACTTTGACGTTTTGTTGTTCAATGGAACATCCCCTTGTTGAGCTCCTGGTCAGGGTCCTTCTTACAGCTAACGCAACTCGTTTGATCCTTTCTTTTTCGACCCATCAGCTCTCCTTTGATGCTTCTGGAACCAAATCCTGGACATCCTCTTCACTTCACTTCCCATCGTGCTATCCATGTGCTAAACACGCAGCTCTCCTTTACAAATAATTCTAATTGCCAACCCTAAGGATAATTAAATTGTAAAGATTTATGATCAGCACAATTCTTCAAATAAGAATGGTACAACAATAAAAAATTATGTGAATTCGGAATTTTTTTTGATGCAACTTAGTATGATATGATATCACATTTTTTTACAAACCGTACATCTTCATTATTCCTTATCTTTTTGTTAGATCAAAGGTTTTTAACGGAACAATTTTAACCAGCTTTTAACTCCCCCAGTATATGGTTTCGCAAGTACATCAATAGAAACAGTATTTATAAAAACAATTCCATCTAAACTGTTTTTATTTTACGAACTAAATTTGTGAAAATTTTGTGAACTCGCAAAAAATTAGAGAACAGTTTTATATTCATATAACAAAGTGTTTAAATATGCATGCTGTTTTTAATCCAAGCAACATTTTTATGGTAATTTTTATTTAAAAAAAATTCAAGAAACATTTTAAAGTTAAATTGCCATTTAAAATTTCAATTGTTGTTGTTGTTGTCGTGTGCCAGCCAGGCCGGCAATATGGGGTGCGCTGCTCCACTTTTCCAACTGAACCATATTTGGTGTGGAGTCCGACTTCTTCAGTACACACATGCCATAGGTACCCGTTTATAGGGTAGGCAACCATTCACACACACACAAAGAAAGGACAAAGACAAGAAAGAGAGAGAAAGTACATCCATGCCCGAGCCAGGATTCGAACCCAGGTCCCACCCATCTGTAGTCAGGTACGCTAACCACTAGACAGAAAAAAAAATTTTTTCAATTAAAAAACTAAATAGATTAGGTTAGGTTATGATAGGCATTTTTGAAGCTCTATGCTAGTATGCTTGTAGCTCACACTGAAGAGGATAACAGGAGATGGTTTTTTTTATACACATGCCTTAAGGAATCCGTTTATAGGGTAGGCAACCATTCACACTTCACTCATGCAAAGAAAGGGCAAAGACAGGAGAGAGAGAAAGAGAAAGTAAATCCATGCCCGAACCGGGATTTGAACCCAGATCCCTTATCTAAAACTAAATATAAAATGAAAATATATAAAAAAAATACACTTAATTCAGTTCATGTACTTCTTACGTTTTCTATTTCTGAAATATCGATGCGTATCACGTGTTAAAATGTTTTAATTATAAATACAAATATATTATAAAAAATGACCAGAAACCTACTGAATCGGATTGGGTGGGGGGTTATTTTACACTTTAAATATAAAGTACTATAAAAAATGTTTTAATTTAATTTTCTTTGAATTTTTTATATTTTCTGTTTTTAAAATACTGATATGTATCACATGTTAAAATATTTTTTACCTGTAAATCCAAATATAAAAATTAAATTTTTTTACTATAAAAATAACTAGAAACTACTGAATCAATTTAAAATGATTCGGATTTAAAAAAACTAAATTTTTGTTGTTAATGAAAGAACTGTATATGAAAATTGTTTTAATTTATTTAATTTCACTTTTTCTGTATCATTTTCTAGGTTCAAATTATTGTTAAGCATCACAGGTTCTTTGGAAAAATTAGTAAGAAATTTCGCAACATATTTTTTGCGGTCACATTTTATTTTTAAATTTAGCTATATTAAATTTAAAAATAGGATACAATAAAACAAAATAGCGTTATTAAAATGGTAACGTTTTAGAAAAAGAAAGAAATTCAATTCGGAATTAGTATTAGTTTAATATTTAAAAGCACAAAGAGACCCCAGAAAGTTTCACATACAAATGAAAGTATGTAAATTTGTTTTGCCACTTCGAGTTACCAAATAAATGGCGTAAATATTATGTACAGGTTTGAATGATATTGTGGCCTATTAGATTGTCTAAATTTAATTTAGAACTTCCATTTAAATTTATATTTGTGTTTTGAAGATAATCAGCATTCATTTGGAAACATTCTTAAAATATATTTGGACGATATATGTTGACTGACTTGTATTCAAAGTGTTATAAACTTGTTTGTACGCACACACACGCGCATACATATATGATCATAATAAATTAATTAAACTCATTTATATTTGTGAAGGATTCCTGAAATAATGTGTGCATCTGAGATTTCTTATAACAAGTGAACAAAATCCAAATTAATAACAACTTGACGATTAGATTTGGACCCGATGGCAATCCATTTAATATGCGTGTGGCATTCATATCAGTATGGGCATTTTATGTGAGTTCACAAAGCAACATACTTGGGTGAATTATTGCCTGTTTTGACTTTCTGAAGAGAATAATGCTCTCTCCAAGAGATAAGAGTGCTTCTGCCGAGCAATCAGACGACTCTGAAGGAATCCCAATCCCATTAGCTCAGCTTTTGTTAATCTAGTGTTATAAAACTGTCGCGGGTTGAAAGAAATGTGTCGAACCTCTACAAGCTTATTTACATTCAAAGCAAAATCAAAACGAGATTATTTTAAGTTATATTGATATCTTTTGATAATTTAAGAAACTCGAAAGAAAAGGGGGAAAAAATAATACATATTTACTGGCAACTGATACTTTTTTTCAATTCTGTAGCTCGCGGCCAGGTGAATGGATTGCTAAAGGAGATTTAACTGCCTTTCACGTGTGAAGAGAATTGGTATCAAAAACACGTTCCGACTTCAGTTGGAATTATTGCTCAGAGCGAGATAAAAAAGAATGAAAAACGATCACGGTCTTAACTTTTACTAAATGTTCAAAAAATCGTCTGGGGGAAAAAAATATATATATATATACATATTTTATTTTCCCGGAATATAAAAACTTTTGGAAGGAAAAATAGCTAGAGAATCATTCAGAAATTAATTAAAATAATACACTTCTTAGTTTATGAAGGAGTTTTTTTTCTTTTTTTTTTTTGTCTTTTTCTTTTTCCTTGAGTGATTCAGCAGCCAAAGGCGAGTATCTTATATCTCAGGAACAGGTGTAACTCGTACAATTTCTAAAAATGGCTCTAAAAACGCCATTTTCTTTGAGACGAAATGACAGCTATACAACCATTACAATAATAATAAAAAGTGATTAATATTTTGAGTCCTCCCATGAGAAGAAGGGGAAAAAAAGCGTTGAAATAAATAGAACAAAAAAAAGAGTTATTCCCATCCAGCACGTGTCACTCTGTAAGTCATAAATGAAAAAGAAAAAGGGGGGGGGGGATAGAATATATAAAAAATGTAGCGGGAATATTTTCCTTCGAAAAGCCAAGCGATGCAGAAAACGCGCGAACCGAGACAACGGCAAAATCACGTTGGCTTAAAAGAACGACGTCAGGAACAGAAAACCCCCTTACGATGAAGAAGGAGGAGAAACTTTTTTGGGACCAAAATTTTCTTTGCCATATTAATCATTTTTTTCTCCTAATTATCGCTTGCTTTTCTCCCGTTATTTTTCTCCAATCACAGCAGCGTAAACCGGTTCGAGCGACAATTAGTTTTTAATCTTCCATATTCGACCGACATTACCAACACGATGAAGAAAAGCTGAAAAGAAAAAAAAAATATTCGAATATATATTTATAGAAAAAAAATGGCGTCGGGAAAAGGGAAAAGTCGAACGCAAAGGTGACGTTTCGCGTAATTTTAATTCCAGCTGTCATTTCGGTAGATTACAGCAACCTCTCCTCGAACACATTTCCCACCCCCTTGTGTCTCCCGCTTAGTAATGAAGGTAGGTAGAATAAGGCTCGGCACCCCCTCCTTCCCAACCCCAAATATGGATAAAGGCCGAACGGCTTTTCCTCTGGAGAAATTCTTTAATTTAAACCATGCCGAATTTTCTGATCAATGCTCAGAAATGAGTTCTTGCTTCCGAAATTCGGATGATTCTTGGAGGTGGACTTCCTTTTTGACATTAATGAATCACCAGACTCCCCCCCTCATATTCTTTCAGATTGGAATGCCTTTAATTCGAGTGTAGTCGGGAGAAAACATTTTCGCTTCGAGACCACCTGATTGAGAAAAATTCGAGAGAGAGAAATCTCTTTTATTTCACGAGAAGCAAATTGGAACTGAACATCACCCCCTTTAAAGGACCCGGCGGATTGTGATTTGGCTCGGATGTGGTTGATGGGGATGTGGAAGGAAAAATATCAAAAGGAGAGAAAAATAAAATGAGCGGTAGGCAAAGAACTTTCTGAGCAGCAACTGTAATGAGTTACTACGACAGAAGGCATTTTAAAAAAAAAAAAATCAAACAATTTGAAGGAATACTTCAACTTATTTATTGAAATCTAAGAACTTCATTCGTTGGAGGATGTTATTTTTATCTGAATATATGTCTGAGAAAATGATTCCATTTAAAAAATTTTAAGTAAAATTTATAAATTTTGATTATTTTTATCCATGGCATTAGTTCTGGGGTTCAATTCAGAATATACAACTTGACTCATCAGACTGGTGTCCATCATTTATTGGCTCATTTGATACCGAAATTGAAAAACATTCCCTTATATTTTTGCCATCATTAATGGATGTATTCGAATCCTCAAATTTCATTCAATATATTTACACACGACGTAGTTTGTATTAAAGTCAAAATAAAACAAAATTAAAGTTTATATAAACTTTTTTATGAGTCATTTACATAATTCCTCTCCTCCTGCATGTTCTTCTTCTCTGACCTTCAATTCAACAATTTGTCGGCTCGTATGAACTCTCGAGCTTGGATGTTTCGAAATCTGCTTTAAACCATAGGTTACATTCTAATTAGCTTTCACGTGCAAAAAATTACTTTTGAAAGGCAACCAAATCTAACTTATATGTTTCAGCCCATTAGACAGCTGAGTAAGGAGCCTGGATTTCTATTCGACAGCTCATAGGTTTGATTCCCTCTTCGGTCGTAAATATCTAGAGTTTACTTTAAACTATAACTCCATATCAAATATCTCAATCTGTGCATAAAGAAGGTGACAAAAGAGTTCCAGAAATAATTGACACACATTTCGTTAGGTCAAATATTTTGTTAAATCTAAAAATTTTAGCACAAAAAAGAGGTTTGTCTTCAAAACAGGCTTCTAGGCCATTTAAACGTGTTATGAAGGATGAGGAGAATCAACATTTTCGAAGTGTTAGTTGTGATATCTCTTCACATTATATTTGCCAATTTTTTTTTATTTTATTATTACCATTATTATATTATTTCTTGCTAGATTGTTCAGATAGTTTAACAATTCAATCATTTCCAAAAACAGTAATTTGTGGTTGGCCAAAATTTAGAACCAGTTCCGCTGGCAAACAAATTTTTCTTTGAAATTTCAATGTCGTCTAACGCAATTCTATACTTAAAAAAATATTTTAATTATAAGCTACTTTCATTAACCTAACTGCTGCCATCCTGTCTAATTGTCAGCGTGCCTGACTGCGGATAGGGAAGTCCTGAGTTCGAATCCCGATTTGAACTCAGTATTTTCTGTCTCTCCTGTCTTTGCCCTTTCCTTGTATGAATGGTTGCCTGCCCTATAAAGTTCTGTTGGAAAAGCGGAATAGCGCACCCTATATTGCCTGCCTCACTGGCATTCGATAAAAAAATTAACTGTTTGTATAAAGCTGTTTTATCCAATCTATTGCCACCCAACCTGTCTAGTGGTTAGCGTACCTGACTACAGATGCGTGGGACCTGGGTTCGAATCCTGGCACGCACATGAATGTACTTTCTCTCTGTCTTTCTTGTCTTTGTCCTTTCTTTGTGTGTGAGTGGTTGCCTACCCTATAAACGGGTACCTATGGCATGTGTGTACTGAGGAAGTCGGACTCCACACTAAATATGGTTCAGTTGGGAAAGTGGAGCAGCGCCCCCCCCCTGTTATCAGCCTTGCTGGCACACGACAACAACAACATCCAATCTATTGCGAATTTTTATGCCACAAAGTATATCGTTTTATATAACTTTGAATTACTTATTCACCTGTATTTCTCAGATCTAAATAAATATATCTCCTTAACCAAACACCAAATTAGATTAATAAAACCGTCTGTTTCTTTTACAATATTTATAAATATTCAATTAATACCGTGAAAAATACACGTGCACTTTTGTTTTTAAATTCCGTGTTATTGTCACTACCGTAAAAAGAAATCATTTTATAGAACGCTGTTTGCATATAATAAAGTAGTGCGAGTTACACACACGAACAATGGTACAAATTACCAATTTTTTCACTAGAGAAATAAACAATTAGAAACTTTTTCATTGGAAGTCAATGCTTTCTCGTGTAGGAATTTGTATAAAATAATCCATTTTATAGTTAAGCTTTAGTGATGAGCACTAAAACTGTTGATCGAATCCTATTTGTGCTGAATAATTGTTAATATTTGAATTAGTAATTTTATTGTTATATTATTAAATTCAAAATTTTTGAATGTGTATAAAGTTCTTCTGAAAGATACCTAATTTATAATCCTGTTCTGTCAGAATAAAAGGATCCTGTAATTACTTATATTTCTATTTTTTAATAGTTTCTAAACTTATGAATGATATACTGTAATTAAAATAAAGCCCATTCTGAAAATAATTGCTCATAACTTATGTAATATAATTTAATATTAAAAAAAACATAAATAAAAAATTATAATTTTCGTTTTATGTTAAATACTTAATATAAGTTTTTTTTTAAATAGCAAAGTAGAAGTAATACATTGTTACAAAAACATGCTTTTTATATATTTCTTTAAAAGAATTTTATTCCAGCTATTGAAACTGAAAATATGTCCAATAAAATACATAAGAACTGTGTTTATGATACTTCATCTTTCAAATTTATTCTTAAATGATAAAACACATCTAGTTGTGATTCTTTACATGCAAGAAATATAAATGCATTTAACTCATCGACAGAAAAATGTAGAAATTAAACGAATTATTTTCCTTTATTCTGCTAATTATATTTTTACTTATTCCGAAGGATATTTTTTAGAAAATGTTTATCTAATAATCATAATTATTCGCAAATTGTTAATTTTCAGCCACAGAAATTTCTCGCCTACGTAAAAAGTGATGAAGGCATAAAAAAAAAGCATGTTTAATTTTCCCCTACTTACGCAAGTCGAGTAATTATACAAAATCTAATACTTAAATAAAAAATAAACCTAAAATATATATAACTGTTGTATTTAATCAAATGCAAAAATTCGTACTTCCAAATATTTCTTAATGAAATGGTTTTCGGGATATTTATTCAATTTGAGATTCCAGATGGATATCGATTCCCAAGCAGGCAATGAAAAAAAAAAAAAACATTTTTTTTTTTTAAAAAGTCACTGTAAAACCTATTTTCAAGCGAAATCTGAAGGCATCGTCGAGAGATTAATTGCGTATGCACTCACGCTTCTTAATTGACATTTTTCACTCTTTTTTCCTGTCTTTTTCTCTCGTTTCCCCTTCCCTGTCGGATTCTTTTAAAAATTAAAAACATTTTTTTTCCTCTTCGTTTGCTTCTCCCCCCTCCCCTTCTCCCGTTTTTCCCTATGTTTGCTAAACACCCGTGAAATTTTCCCTCCTTCTGGAATATTCGTAGTATAGAATTAAATGCTATTATTTTAATATTTCCTCCCCCACTTCATCCCCCCCCCCCCGCCATTATGTTCTTTGTCTCGATTTTAGCCATAATTACATTAATAACGAGCTTGGCGGCTAAAAACAAAATCTCTTCTTTGTTGTGATGATGAGAAAAACAAAAACCAGAAAAAAAAAAATTTCTTAGGGATATTTCAGCGAAGGGAAAAAATGGTGTCATTAGATACATACATTTTATTTATTTATTTACTTAGTTTTCATTCTTTTTTTCCACGGCGTTGCTTTGTTTTGATGAAAGAAAATGTACAACAGAACATAGAAAATAATAATAATAATAATAAGCATTCCCTATCAAATTTTATGATCGCTTAGGGGACCCAAAATAAGTTTTTTTTTTTTTTTTTTAAAAAAAATATTTTTTAAGGGATTTTTTTTCCCTGCCGTTTCGAATCTTCATTCGCATTCTTTCGCTCGCAATAATTCTTATTTCGGGAAGTTCGTCATTCATCACACGCTGCTTCACTGGTGAGAGGGAGTTGAGTTAAATTAGGCGTTGGTAAAATTTCAACCCGCACTGAAATCATTTCCTGACGCACAGCTCAACTCAACTCATCACCGCAGCACTGATCGCGGAATAAAAACAAATTCCCTCCTCACAACTTTTACCAGACGATTAAAATTCACATTATATGCTGGGGGAAGGGTGCTTTGAGAAACTTCTTTTTTTTTTCCCCCTTTCCTTAAGAAATGAAAATTACGGTAATAATAATTATTTTTTATCATTATAATTAGAAACAATGAAAGATGTTTCGGATGGCTAAATGGGGGAAAAAACGCTATTTTTTCCCTAGACCCATCTCCCTCGCTGGTGATTACTTAAAATTTTCCTGAGTTCCAAAAAACGCCTGATCACGTACTGGATAGAGGAAGGTCCTGCTCATTACCTGGTTTTGTGCTGATTTTGAGAAAGAAACTCAAAAATTTGCGTTTGCCTACCTGTTTCTATCTTTAAACACTCATAACCCCCATTTTTGGTCATTATGCTTATCTAAATATATATATTAAAATTTAATATAAAATTAATGGTAATGACAGTAAAAAAGTTAGAAATCAAAAAAGAAAATACCATTTCTCGGCATGCACAGCAAATTCTGGGTATAATATGTATATGCATGTTACTATATATATACTTTCCTTATTTGGCAATTTAGAACATTTCTTTCCCGTTGGTAGTGTTCAGGTTCATCTGATAGACAGGAAAGAGTGAAATTGTAAGCAGTTCGTCCTTCAGTTCACATGTGTGAGGTTCGATCCCGATCTCGGGTTTAATAGTTTGCAGTGGTTTGTTTTTCATTTTATGTTGTATGAATTAGAGCTCGTTTGCTGAAAAGTGGTCGTGGAGTGGAAAATAAAGAAATGGAAACGAAATTTAATAAATTTTACTCAACTGACCATATTTTACTAGCTAATATCAAAAATTAATCACCCTATAAATTTAATATATAAAAGGTCTCAATAAAAGAAATTGAATTTTTGATGCAAATTCATATATATATATATATATATATATATATATATATATATATATATATAAACTCGTCCATGATAAGTAAGATAAATAAATTTTTATTTTAATCAAGAGTTTGATACTGCTTAGAAGACAACCGAGGATATTTAAACATACTGATTCCCTGGGGAACTTTTCAGAAATAATAGGCTGCAAGGGAGGAAACCCGGAAAATTTCCAAATAACCACCCAGATCGATGTGCTTGCAAAAGCCAGAAATGTAACTCTCATTTTATGTTGCTGAGCAGTACCTCGGGTCGACATTTCCGGCTACCACAGTAAGCCTTTTTATTCGACCATTTAAAAGATTATGTAGAATATTGAATTAAACATTTCACATATTTTTTCTTAATCCGGAACCATTTTCATTTATTATGGTGGGAACAGTTTCAGTCTTTCAGTAAATTCTGCGTAACATATAATACATATCGCATTTTTGATTTAGAGTTTGCATAACGCAGTTAAGAGCAGTCATTACAAATGAAAATCATTCGACCATAAATATTTCTTCCGCACTGACATTGGTTTGTAAAAGAAATTCTTACTTATTCATTATATATATACATTAATATATGTATATATATATAAATATAAATAAATTTGTTTCGAAAACTCCAATGATTCTGGAAACAAAATTGTTAACCATAGCGAATTCAGAATTACATGTTATTCGTGGATTCTAATTAATAAATGATTTTAAAGACGATTAAGTTAAGATAAGATTTTTTTTTAAATGTTATTCATAACAATTCCATTCATATTTCACGAATGTTTTCTTAGGCTGACATATAAGCAATTAAAATCTGATTAAATAAAACCTATTCTGAAGTATAATTATTTATAATTTTTACATATGCTACTTTAACTGATGTCAATTGTATTAACCGCTTGACTTATTATCCCGAGTTATCTCGGGTTCGTATGTATTGCAGTTAATTATTATTCCGAGAAAACTCAGGTGAAGCAAAATTGTCAGTACGATTTGTTTTATCACGTTTTTACTCGGCATGGAGGAAATGAAAGGAAATATTCTGTTTTAACATGCAATTTGCCTTTTCTTTAATTTCGCGGTTCTTTTCCGGGATTGGCCACATGTTTCTCTATGGTATAGTATACGACGGCTTGTGGATCAGTAATGTACAAAGGAGGATAGTTGTGTTGAAAAAAAGTAAAATAATGGTGATGATGCCGTAAGAAATGAGACCAGATACCAGCGTACGGAATATCAGGTATCACTTTGTGTTTCCCTTGTTTCTAAAACTATCATACAAAGACTAATATTTAACTTTTTGCCCGAGATAACTCGGGATTGTAAACTAATATTAAAACTACATGCTTTTACATCCGTGAAAAATTAAAAATTCAGCTTAAAACCTACATATTTTGTTTTGTTTCGTTTCCTTGTATTTAAAAATAAAATAAAAAAAATGTGATGATTTTTTGCAACTTTTTTCAAAAAAATTTGTAAGGGAAGCGGTTAAAATATGTGATTCTATGACATCTGTAAAGGAAGACTTTTGTGTGCAACAATGGCCGGTCTCAGACATTCTTAGCATTTGAAGGCATAAGGTGCTTCTTTCTTAGCCAAAAGTATCGCGTGCTCGTGCGATAATCATTTGTATGCAAAACTCTTTTAAAATAAATTGAATTAGGCGAAATCTCATCATAATTGTTTAGAGAAAGTGCCTATCTTCGTTGTTTGCAAGAGGGGAAGAAACAGAAAAAAAACAGGGAAACATTTTTCCCTTCCCCCAATTTTCTTCGGTACTTAAAACCTATTCCCCTGTTTTCGCCTTTTTCTTATACATATATGGATACAAAGACGTTTTTGTTAATAGGGTAATTAAAGGTAATTCTTCATTTTTATGGGATTTTTTATTGCCCACATATCATGCGAGTTTTTATAACGCTGAACATCGATTCCTTTTGATTAAACATTTTTTCCGTTGTCACAGGGCGGACATTTGAGCTCACACTACATTTGTATAATTTAATGAATTTTCTGTTTGGTTTATACATTCATTACACACTTTAAGCATATTTTCACTTGATACATTCTCGGATATAAAAATAAATTACCGTTGGAATTGTAATATTTTTAATAGTTTCCTGCAACCATAAATAATTATTTCTAAAATTTATAAGTCAACGAGCAGAAATGATATTTATTGAAAAAAATTACGCTCATTTACTCTCTGCAAAGAAGTAGATTCTCCAATAAAGGCAGTTAAGATAAATTTATATTGATTGTTAAAATGCAGTCACTATCATTCATTTTTTTTATAATTTTTATTTTTTATTATCAAATAAACTTTTTTTCGAAAAAATATATTATTAAAATAGCTTTTCCTGTGGATTACGGTTTGAATATGTTATTTTTTGTCATGATTATTATTATAATATATTTTATTTAATGTGCTTTTACAAAATTACAAATTTAGTTCAAAAAATTGAAATAGAAGTTTGTATTCAAAAACTGTTTTCTGTTCCTCAATTATGCATCGATATTTATAAAATGCCGATTTCGATTTATATCAATTTCGTTGATATACCAAAGCAATATCAAGAAAATTGATTTTAAACGATGGGATATTCTGATGCAAATTATGCATTATTTTGTGCGTATGTAATATTCAGATATCGTTAAGCACATATTTTACTTTTGAAAATGATCCCTCTTTTATAATTGAGTAAACAAAAAGTGAAAAAATAATATACAAGAATAATTGGCAAATTCAATTATTTTTCAAAAACTAATTACAGATGTTATAAAAATAAATACAAATCTCAATTAACAGGTTATTTGGTAGCAAAATTCATATGATTATTAATTTCTATGTATTCAAAAAGGATCAAAATTTAAAAATAAGCATCAAGTTCATCAATTTAAAGTCTATTCAAAAAAATGTTGAATCATCCCTATAACTTAACAAAGTAAACAAAAAAAGGAAGATAAAAAGAAAAAAAACATGTAATGTTTGGTTTTGTTATTTATAACAAAAAACTATTTATTTTTCACTTACAACTGATGTTGTTGTCTTGTGACAGCCAGGCTGGCAATATGGGGTGCGCTGCTCCACTTTTCCAACTGAACCGTAATTGGGTGTAGAGTCCAACTTCCGGAGTACACACATGCCATAAGTACCCGTTTATAGTTCAGGTAACCGTTCACAACTCATTTATACAAGGAAAGAATAAGGACAGGAGAGAGAGAAAGTACATCCATGCCCGAAGTGGGTTTCGAACACAGTACCTCCCCATCCGCACGCTGACCACTAGATAAGGTGGATGACACCAACAAGTGATGGATGATATATAAATACATTCCTTCATTTATTTTTAATTGCAAACCTCAACTATAAGGTAAGTTGGTAATCCTATTTATGATACTAAATTCCATAAATTAATAAAACATCAAAATTTAAAAATTAACATAAAAAAATCATGAATTCATAATTAATTATAAATCACATAATCTTCATAACCAATGAGTGCCTATCGATTAATTGCTTATTAGTTTTACCGTTATAGAGTAGATTCGATTGGACTGAATTGGGATTCGAGCCCATAAACTGTTAAAATGAAACCATAGTGTTGACCTATTTAATTTTCAGCACAACTGGTTACAGAGCCGCGTTTCCCAATATAAGATTACAACAATGGTGCAAGATTATGTTTCTTCTCCGCCCATTCATCCAGATTTATTCTTAACCCTTATTTTAAATCTTCTATATTCCAATCAAAATCTTCTAACACATAGCCAAAAACTTGATATCCAAAAAAAAGAAAACTGTTTCAAATATCTTCTTCCTGAAAAATATTATTCCTATGATTAAACTTCATATGAGATCTTAGAGCCAAAGACTTCCTAATGAAGAGTATCTTTTAATCAGAACCTTCTTTGTCTAGAAATATTGAAAACCTTTCGTTTGTAGCTCGTTCTAATAATCATAGGTAACGAATTGTTACTGAATAGCAAACCGAATGATTTAATACTATTCAAAATTTATTACAGGTGGTTCAATAAACAATAATTAAAATCGTAGCTATTTGGAATAAAAGTTAGTCATTCGAGGTCATTATTGTTGCCTAACTGGAGATGAATTTCGAAGTCTAATCCATAAACACAACAGGAAAATTACTTCGGAAATTTTATGAGAATTTTTGGATATTGTGTTAAGTACTGAATTTCTTTACCAAATCTAGAGGTTTTGGTGATGTCTTAATCTAACACTAAAAGCAAAAAAATTACATTGAATCCCATATTGAACGCAAAAAATGTATTAAATAATGTAAAATCCTATTTTATTCCATATCCTTAACAACTTCACTTAAAATAAATCAAAATAAAGTTAAAATGTAAAGAAACGCATAATATGCTCAGTTTGTGACAAACTTTCTTCCTTTATAATTTAAATGAAAATTATAAGAGGTTTACAGAAAATAAAAACAGAGAGAAATTCCTGATCGTTTTGTATAGCTTTTGAATCGAATAATTAATGAAAGTATTTTTTAATATCAGTTAAATATTCTTACGTTTTTATTGAAATTATTTTTTCACAAAAAGAATATATTCTTACTTAAATATTTTTTAAATAATTAGAAATATTACAATTTTGTTCAAAAATGAAAATTTCTGCAAACACATTTGCGAATTCCGTCCTTGGAATGGGAGCTTTTTTCCTTGCTCTTGTAAAGAGATCCTAATCCTCCATTTCCTCGAAATGATGTCTGACGGTATTTAAAGAAGTGACTTCCGTTCGAAAACGACACTTTTCTTTTTTTCTCTTTCTTCAAATTGGCATTTCTGTGTTTTTTTGCCACACAACCTGCGACTCCTAATCATAAATTTATCACCTCCTAAAAAAAAAGTGAGGACGAAAGGAAAGTTGTTTACGCAAGCATGCCTGGTTGCAGTGCAAGAAAGAGAAGGAGCTACCGGGCTCTATCCCGGAGGATGCGGAGGGGGAGCTTCGTGACATAAGGAGAATGATAAATGCGCTCACAGTCAGACGACACCGGGGTGAGAAAGAAGCTCACAAGCAAGAAGAAAAGCAGTAATTCCCGAAAACCTCCGATTTGTCCTTTTAAGTTCGTGTCAGACCGAAGTGCCGGTCGGTATCATTTTACATGAATATCGGTGCGACCGATTCGGAATCGGGGGACTCGTGGCATTCGGCCAATCGCTGCCGCGAAAGAAAGCACTGCAATAAAATACAAAAAAGTTGCGGATAAATAAACAAGAAAAGCACGAGGGATCAGCGAGCGTCGATTAATCACTATCACTTTTTTTTTTCTTCCTTCACCCTCTGCTTTATTTTTGAGCCTGCGTTCGGTTCGAGGAAAAGGTGATAGATAGGAGAGGGGCGGTCGCCTTCTTGCTGGTGGTTGAGTTATTTGTTTCTTCCATAATGAGACGTTACCCAGGATTATATGCGCGTTCGGAGAACACTTTTTTTGGAAGAAGACTCTCACTTTCTTTCCATTCCACAGTGCAGCTCCCTTTCCTGCGTGCACTCATTGAGGAATCTCACTGATATGAATTTGTATTTCCCGCCGCTGTCAAGATACAGCAATAGATGGCAGCACTGCTGCAGTGGAGGAACTAAAAGAAAGGAACTAGAAGTAAAATAAAAAAAATAGGAAATTATTTTGATTATTAATCACTTAAGGTAGTTTAAAGAAAAAATATAATGAATTTATTTAAAACGATAATGATAATTATATTATTTAAAAGTAAGGCTAAACACACACATGTATCGGAAATATTTTATTAGGTGTAACACAATTTAGAAATAAAATTCAAAATAAAAAAAAAACTTTTAAATCGTCTTTGCTGATTTAAACTAACCATAAAAGGGATGTTGTGATTTATTTATTGCTTGCATAAACAATCAATCTAATTAGACCGGGGGTCTACAATTTATAGTAGATTCCGAACCACTACAAACTAAAAAGCCCAATATGTGAATCGAACCCACGAACGGTTGAAGTTACTATTAGGCAGGCTGAGCGCTAGCTCTTAGGCTACCGGGATTCAATCATAAAAAAAAAAAACATTTAAATCGTTCTTGCCGATTTAAACTAACCATAAAGCGGATATTATGATTATTTATTGCTTACATAAACAATCAAATTAATGTGCTTTACATATTACAGGAAATAAATTTATCTTTACATAATGATTGATAAGTATTTATTTTTAATAGCGATATCAAGAAAGACAAATCTCTAGGAATATATAAAATAACCAATCCCACTAAGGTATTCAACTTTCAAAAATTTTCATTCTCACTGCTCTCTGAAGATCTAATCCCACTGAAAAATTGACTTGCTTTTTATTGGTAAACGAAACTATATATTCAGCATTATTATTGGAAATGATTATTTGTGAATTCACAGGCCAATTATAAGTAAAATGAAGTCATGCACACATGATCTCAACTGTAACGAAAGGAATAACCATTTTATGGTTAAAAATAAGAAGAAATTATTTTGATTATTAAGCATTTATAAAGTAGTTTAAAGAAAAATATAGTAAATTTATTAAAAAAGATAGTGATAATGATATTACTTAAATGTAAAGCTAAACACACACACGTATGAGAAATATTTTATTAGATATAACGCAATTAAGAAATAAAATTCGAATACTTTTAATCTATTTTCATTAATTGTTCCTTAATTTTTTAGAATATGAAATTTAACATTTAGCTTTTGTTGTAACATACGATTAATCATAATAAATTCAAAGGAGAGGAAATTGTGAATGAATCTATAATAAAGAAAAAATTGCATTGAAAATGCTTTCACAATATTGCCATAAATATTCCTTTTGTATATTTAGAATTTAAACATTTAACTGAAAAAAATATTTTAGAAGATGAACTTTATAAGGATCAAATTGAATGGAAGAACTATCATATAAATATCTCTTTATTAAAAAAATAAATTGAAATTTTTATTCAATATTTAATTCGACTAAAAAGATGAAAATCAAGCAAATATAGGACATATTATGGCAGACAAATGTTACATAAAATAAGTGTGCACGCAATATCCTCTTGACGTCATTCGCGTCACGACAGTTTAGAATGGAACAAGACCATCTGAACTCGATGTTTCAAAATGTTACCAACCAAACTCTTTACATTTTTTGACTAAACAATATTTCCTCATCATACTTGTCTATCAGAGTTTTGGTCTTCCTCTTTTTTTGCGCTTGAAATACTTGGTCTAGCTGAGAAAATTTCACGTATTGTCTTTCAGGAGTTAACCCTTCTTTGCATAGTGGTGGAAATTTCCATCATAACCTATAATGCCCAAACATTATATAAAAGAACAAGTTCACTTTAAGTGGATCGTGTTTGGATACCTTTTTAATGTCCATTGCATAAAACGAAACATAGCTGTCAAAAATAAACAAGTGTCATTATCAGTGAAACGAGCTTAAAGTTGTCTCATTCCGCTGTTTGTTGTAGTTGCAATAAACGTATGATTTCGTTTATAATTTTGTTTTATTATATTAGAGTTTCTATTGCTAAAAAATTGAAAATGAGTGGAAGAAAGGTTTGTAACACGTGTTTCTGTTATTTTCCTCTTTTATTTCTATTTAGTACTAAGCTAATGATCTAACTTTGGATGATGATGGAAATTTTTAGCATATTGTTTTTTGCTAAATTTATACTATAAATATATACTAAGATTTTTTTAACCATTTTTCCTTTAATTTTGAACAGGAATTATATAAACTTGATTTATTTCACCAATAAAGAAAAAATTATGCAAAGGAGGGTTAAACATTCCCAGTCCAGTTGAGACGAATTATTCTGGTAAAATGAAAAGAACCTAGCTTTTTGAACATTCAATAGAATTCAGTGTTACATCTACGACGGATGCTAATTTCACAAAAAACGTTTCTCAAGGCACTTCTTTGAAAACTTTCTAAGATCCGTTTTTACTTCATGATCGTCCCGCTTTGACAGGACAGATTAGGATCATTTGGACAATAATTTTAACTCTCGGTGAACTTCAATCTAAACAAAGCTTTTGCACATAACTTTTAA
This sequence comes from Latrodectus geometricus, assembly GCA_026290005.1. Lineage (NCBI taxonomy): Eukaryota > Metazoa > Arthropoda > Arachnida > Araneae > Theridiidae > Latrodectus > Latrodectus geometricus. Next base: position 20,480 of record JAPDSC010046767.1, read on the forward strand.
GCGCAAAGCAGCTTTATTTCATGCAGGTTATCATCATTTTTATACACAGTATGAATGTAAAAATACTTCCAAACTAACAAAAGAAGGTGTTGAATTGAACTCACCTCTTTTACTTAAATTCTGTTTAAAAATAAAAAATTGGTACCTAGAAGAAATTTTTTTAAGTTAATTGTATTATTACAAGGGTGATACAAAATGCTAAAAAAATCACTTTTCCATTTTACGTCTGGTATTTATTATAATTAAAACTATTTTGTATATGATTTAGTTAGAAGCTTTTAATTTTCATACAGAAAAAATGTTTTATGGAAAATAATTGATCATCATAAGTTAATTCACCTAAGTAATCCAAGTTTCTTATACAATCAACAAATGAAAGTATAAGTTAAATCACAAATACATTTTATTGCATTTCCTACCCCATTTTGTTTCAAATTTTAACTAAGTAAATTCTAAATAAATCTATCGTAATCTATTAACTATAGTCATCAATTACTACGTAATATTAGTCTGTGTTATTAAAAGTAGATCTACTTATCTCAATCTTAATTTTAAATAAATAGATTTACTGTAATTTATAATTTGAAAGTTAAAACATCATCTTAATCTATTTGAAAATTCAATAAATCATCTTATCTACTTTGAAATCTACTTCAAACTTTATTGAAGACCTCTTTTTAATAATTTATCGAATCCTTTTTAAAATAGATATAAGAACTTGTCTTATTTATTTAAATATTTATTTTATTTGCACATACGTAAAATGGTGTTTCATTTCCCTTAAGAATCCACTATTCTGAAGTTTGTCTTAAGAGTTTCCTTAACTTTGCGAATGGGGTCTGATATTCTTATCCAATTTTGCAAGTCTTTTTTTTTTTTATACAATTTTCTTGAGTCTGAGAATTTATCGTTGAAATTAATTAACGAATATATCAATTTCTTATAAAAATGGAAATAGTTAATCCATGTTCATTTTGTGAGTGTACTTTTGAAATATATTGCATCACTGTTTCCGATTTATGTAAATTGAAAAAAAGTTCAACTTCTAGGGAGAAAAAAAATGGCTATCTGTTCATCCGCAATTTTTCTCTTCACATTTCAAAATCCAAACCACGCACCTTTTGATGCATTCAAAAGAAGAAAAAAATATTGGAAACTAACAATAAAAAAAAATGAGTGGAGTTCGGATATCTATCACAAACTTTTCTTTGGCATTGCTAATATGACCTTTTCTCTTCAAAATTCCAAGTTCCGTGTTCGCTTCTTCGAAAAGGATGCGTTCTTTCGCGAATCATATATTACAACGTTGTACCTATCGTTAAATCTCTTTTAAGGTTTCTTTTTCTTTCTCTTCTTTTCTTCTCGGAACACCTTTGAACAAAAACTTGGAGCATTTGACAACCCTTTATCATTCAGGAACGTGCTAAAAAGAAGTGAAGAGGGAGGATAAAAGAAAGAAGTTGGGGCTGTGATAGTAGCTCTCAGCCCCTGCCGCGGCCGAGATCGCTTACAAGTTGTAAGCCGTGACCGAAAACAAATCGTCTACTGCTGCGGAATTTTCAACATTGTGACCGACTGGAAGTGAAGTGAAGTGACTAGCAATCGGCTACCACGGCAAGGTTACAGCTTAACTGCGACGCATCCATCAGTTTCAAACTGGGTTTCAAACCCCCTTGGGGAGGATGACACGTAAAAAATAAAAAGAAAGAAAGGGTTAACGTCATAGTTCATGTGCGACATCTATTTGGGGAAGTCGGATCTTTATGAATGGTGCGGCGTTTGTCTCAAACCCGTTGAACTCTCAGGGGGCGTTGACCTTGAAAATTATAAATTCTCACAAGGGTACGTCCCCGCTCAAAAAAAAACTTCAGCTGTGATGGAAGCGAATTGTTTAAACTCAACTTTTGTAACCGCGGAAGAATAATGACTCGTTTACAGGATTTTCTTCTTTAAACAATAGTAGCATACTTTTTTTTAATTTGATTTTTATCCAAATTATGTCAAAAATGTTAAAGAACATTAGAAACAAAGTTGCAGCTGACTGTTTTTTTTCTATGATCCTTTTTATTGCTGAGCGGAATTTTTAAGCGAGTTTAAATCTTATGATATTTATCAAGTGAAGTTCTTGAAAAGTATGCGACTTTAAGAATTCGAGAAAACAATGCAACTGAAGGGTTTTTGCGATGCGCTTACTGAATACAAATTAAATTATTCATGAAATGTCCTTTCCTGCTTTGTCCTTACCCATCTTGCTATTAATATTTTTTTTATTAATAGCAATATTTGGACAAGCGAAATGTTGATTTATATCAATTCTGTACTCATAGAAACAATGCATGGTATCATACATTAAAAATAATATAGACATTGTAGGTTTTAGAATACGAAAATTATATAAAGTTGAAATTGACATTTCATTATATACATATTTAGAAATACTTTTCTGGTCACTGTAGTTTTATTATTTTCTTTCTTTTAATCCTTTTTATTTATGTTCGCATAAAATATATATAAGAAATGTTAAAATTAAGATAACTTATTTTTTTACACCTTATTGTTTTATTCATAATATAAGAGGTCTATTGTGCTACATTTCAAGTGATACATGGGTACATTTTGAAATTAATTACTAAAATACCCACTATGCAGGTAAACATATTGTTCATAAATTTATTTAACCGTGCATCAAACTTATTTAACACATAATATTTTTTTAAACTTATTCTGATAGAATTTTAGACGAGTATGATATTGCTTTTTGTAATGAAAATAACGTCAAATAGCCATGCAAATTTTTTCTTACTGCATTTACAAAAGCGAAGCGTGATACAGGAGCTGTAACAAAAATATGCATAAAGACACGACACATTAATAACATTTTGCATTACCTTTTGGGATACAAAGAATAACATTAAAATTAACCTTCTAATAGAGGACGTTGCCTTCTAAGAACGTTAGTCGATTGTCCGATTTCACTTACTTATAGAACGATTTCACTTACTTGTCTGTTGTCCTCCCTACTCCCAGAAATTGCATAAAACAGTACTTTTATAGTAACTCTTTTAAATAAGGATACAATTTAAGCCAATAATGTGAATATTCTTATTACATTAAACGTATAAGTATACACAATTACTGTAAATATTGATAAAAAAATGTTGGGTTTTATTGCTTTATAATTAATCTCCCGAAAAATTGATTTGAATCATTATTTCATTCTAATTATATTCATCATGATAAAATCTAATAGTTAATATAAAATAAAGACACATTTCTTATGTTTTAATTAACTTTGAAACGAATTACATGTTTAACAATAAAGTATGACATGATTTAACTTAAGTGATAGAAAATAATCATTGTTGTTGTTGTTGTCGTGTGCCAGCCAGGCTGGCAATATGGGGTGCGCTGCTCCACTTTTCCAACTGAACCATATTTGGTGTGCAGTCCGACTTCCTCAGTACACACATGCCATAGGGACCAGTTTATAGGGTAGACAACCATTCACACACAACGAAAGGACAAAGACAAGAAAGAGAGAGAGAGAGAAAGTATATCCATGCCCGAGCCAGGATTCAAACCCAGGTCCCACCCATCTGTAGTCAGGAAAATAATCATTGATAAAGTTAAATAAAAACTAAACTCTATAGCATATCAACCCATCTGGGAGCTAAAACCAGAAGTGCCCATATCTGTTTTCGCACCGAGGGCTCTGCGGTGTGAACCTTTCGTCCCAGTTAGGTGTTCAACTTAACGCGAAATCCCCAGTGTATAGTTGACAAGCATGTTTGGTACTTAATTTTATAGATTCACTGAGTCTACCTTATCCAGTGTGAGGTTCAGACCTGTGGGTTGGGAGTGAGAAACCTACCACTACATCACGATGAAGATAAGTACCTATGTTTATAGTAATAGTAAGAAATCTGAATAAAATAATAAAGTTTACGGAGGTTTTTTTATGATAAAATAGTTATCTTGGCTAAATGATTCTCGGTTTCGTGATTGCTATTTTTCCACATTTTTTTCATAAATTAGTACCAACAAAACAATTAAGAGCAACACCAATTGTGTAGCGTCAACAATAAATTTACATAGTGTATCTGATTCGTATAGTATTGTCTATCTAGCATAGGTAATTAGCGATTTGCTAAGTTGACTTCTTCACGCAATGTAATCATAAAAAAAATTATAGATGCTTTCTTTCTAAACTTTTCAAATTTATTATAAAGTTTCCAGCGAAAATACATCATAAAATTTGAAGTATTTCTACAAATGATTCTATTTCTAAAGCGATAAACTTGAGGGGAAAAAATATTCATTATAAGAAAATTGTATCACCTAAACTAGCATTATTTTCTTTTTCCATTATCGTGGTTAAATTTTGTAGATCATAGAATGAAATCGAATTCTAATGTAGATTCATCAGCTACATGTCGATGAAATACTTTTTAAAAACAGTTTCAATATATTGACCATTCATTAAACATAAACATACTGCTAGCTTGAATGAGTTAGGGCTCGATGGCGTATTTTACTCAGCTTGCTTGTGGACATTGTGATGTCTGTTTAGATTCCAAACCCCAAAATCGAACTACAATTATTGTTGTTGTGTTCGTGTGCCAGCCAGGCTGGCAATTTGGGGCGCTCTGCTCCACTTTTCCAAATGAACCGTATTTGATGTGGAGTCCGACTTCCTCAATACACACGTGCCATAGATATTCGTTTATATGATAGGTGACTATTCACACAAGGACAGGACAAAGGCAAGAGAGAGAAAGTACATCTATGCCCGAGCCTGGATTCGAAGCCAAATCCTCCGCATCCATAGCTAGGTACGCTGATTACTAGGCGGCACCACAATTATTAAGTTGATATTATTGAATTCTGCTACTTGAGATGATTCACCAGTTTTGACAGATGAACATGTTTTATTTAATGCAAAGTAACAGAATGTATAACGTCGAAGCATCCTCCTACCACAGATGTGGTAAATTTGATAATATCACACATAATCTCAACCTATTCTCATCATGGAATGCATCATCATGCTACAATTTCAATTATTTTACACTTTCCCCTACTTACTCAGTTATTTGTATTTTATTCTTGATATAATAACTTTATGGAAGAAAAGAATAAAATCATAAAATTACATTTGATTCTGAAATTCATATTTCTTAACTGTACGCAGAAATCCTAAAAGAAAATTTTCCTAAGTTAACTTCTGAGTTATTTAGTGCAAAAAATACAAACATAATTAAAAAAAACCAAATCATACTATTTATTGGAATATTTATTCTTTAAAAGATTTATCGGTTACGCTACCATATGAGCATATTGGTAATTAATATGGTATATTAAAACTGTGCGTATTAAATGAAAATCCACTAGATTTTAAAAGTTAAAATATTATACTCTAAAAAAGATGTCTTTTTCTACTTTAGGTTAATCTTTCACAATCTTAGAATTGATTCTTTTTTTCGCAACGTCATCCCTCTTCATTCACTCTGAACATTTCTGTTTTTTGACACGTTTCTTCCCACTCAATATGAACGATAAATCTTAATGAAAAAGAAAACCAAAATAACCACTTTTCCAAGAGCGAATCTTGTCTTCGAACTTGCCATTGATGGTTATTAAAAATGGAGTGAAATACATTTGGCTATAAATGATCGATTGCAGGCGCGCTATGGCGCGAAGTAGCTCGAATAAATCGGTGCCAAGTGCTATTACTGGCGAGAACAGTTAGATATATCACCCGGAAACAAAAAGCCATTCATTCAGCAGTTCGTTTCTGAGAAGGCCCAATTACAGCAAGCCACAAACGCAAATAATGCTTGACAGTCGCACAGGGGGCATCACCACCCCGTCTTCCAAATGGTACCTTATTTTTTAAAATCACCAGCAAGAGCTATCAAGAAGCAGGGGGGGGGGAAGAAAAGCTCTCTAAGTGATTGTGAAGCGAGACAATGGCTTTTACCGGGGCGGAATCTGTCATAGCGCCCCGGGTATTATTAATCACGGCAAGGCCCTCCATCAATAACTTTTGAGGGCGCTCGTTGATCCGGTAGCTGAGTCTGATCTAAACGGCTTCATTTTCTGAATCCAATGCTTTTAACTTTGCCAGGATCCTTTTCTTCTTCCACTTCAGATGTCCCGATTCATTTTTGCAAGATCCACTCTTAACTGGGAATTAAATGACACATCTTTTGGATTGTCTAAACTATGAAGAAAGTTAGGCTAAAATTATTTCAATCAAAATTATTTAATTATGCTTTAGCTTTTCAAACCCTATTTAGCATTAGATATTTATTGCTATAATAGTATCCATGTTTTTACATTAGTTTATATAAAACATAATTGATTATTGTTAATTATATTGTTTGACTTATTTTTTAAATATAATGACTTTTGCAATAATATAGGTTCAAAATCACACACATTTCAAGTCTTTTCTTATTTTCATAACTCAATGTTGACAGTTTGTTTCATTGATTTAATAAGGCAAAGTTTTACATTGTGTAAAAAAAGTATATATATATACATAATGTGTAAAAATTTATTAATTTTCAAAAGATTTTCAAAAGTAATGATATGATTTCTAAATACATTAAACCCAGCAAGAAAAATCAATTTAAATTTTAAATATGGCTGCATTTTGAATCAAATGAAAGATAAAAATTTACATGCATTATTTCAAAAATTTTCACTGCTTAATTTTCCAATCAATTAAAGCTTGATTTTTAAAAATTTGTCTACAGTATTAAATAGCATGCAAAATTTGTATTACATTTCTTTGAAATTAAATATTTATCTTATTGGTGAATAAAGTAGTCTTGGAAACATGACGTACTGCAGAAATTTATATTGCTAGTCATTGTCATCTTAGCATTGAAAATTACGTTTCGTGTTCCGAGAGAGTTTATAATGACTGTTGGAATATTTCATAGAGAACATACTTTTCAGGAACTTGTGTTTTCTCACAAAGTACCTGTAACTTTTTAATCACAACTCAAATATTAATTATTCGTAAATTTCATTCGAGGACTAAAATGTATGCTTAACCCTTCTTTGCATAATGGTGGAAATTTCCATCATAACCTATAATGCCCAAAAATTATATAAAAGAACAAGTTCACTTTAAGTGGATCGTGTTTGG
>JAPDSC010046767.1:32638-43152 GCA_026290005.1 Latrodectus geometricus
ATTGAAAATGGTATTACTTTTTTACTTATATATATATATATATATTATATATATATATATATATATAAGTAAAAAAGTAATACCATTTTCAATCCAATAACGGTCGTTTCGAAATATTTAACTGAAATGTAAAAGAAATTCAAATTATATAAAATGCTTTTCCGAGAATTTAATAGAAGGACTTAAAGCATTGGAAAAACGCATTTAACAATATTACCAATGCTAATTATTAATGAAATTCATTTATTATAAAATACTCAGTATTTTATTTCCGTTTCTTTCTCAAGTTTTTGTTATGGTACTTACTTGTGTAGATAGAAAAGGCTTTTCCTCCACAAAAGCATTTATTTTATGAGTCCATTCTTTCCCCCTCATATTTTTCTTAAAGCTCTTAATAACATATCCATCAGTATTGACTTCGCCCAAAAGGCTTTTCACGTAGCTTCGGCGTTTTGCATTGAAATTCAAATCACATCAAATGAGTTGCCTATTTTTAAAGTTTTCGGCTATCATTTTACTTGCAGAGAAAGAATCGTGTAGTACCATTCGAATAGCAGCCCATTTACATGGAGACTTGTTCGAGTCGGAAGCAGGTGTTATGTTTTCTTAATGAATCGGCGGTGGCTTAGGAAACAGCTTTGCGAGACCTCTTCTAATTGGACACTGTGTTTATTCCGGAAAATCTTTCTAAAATACTGCATTTAATCCGATTAACCATCCTTATGGACACCTCGGAATTGCCTCCTAAATCTGTCATGTTTTCGCGGAATTCGCATTGCCTTGGTAGTGCATAAGCTGCATTTAGTTAGTTATCTTTTGATACAGTATGTCATTAATATTTAATACGTGTGCCAATAGTGCTTTTTCTGGAAACTTTTCCTTAATGAATTTTGTATCTGTTATAAGTATTACTTTGGGGAAAAAGTAATCCATTATTTTTTCGGTAGACGTCTGTAGTGATTGATATCTCGTCAGGTATTTATCAAACAATTTCAGATTTATGCTCGTTGGAAAGGTTGACACTAAAATATCCTCTTGCGGTTTTTTGTTCGATTAATTCAGTTACGAGTGGAAGACAACAAACAGAAAATTCGATACATTTTCGTTTTTCTCTTGTAACGGCGAAAAAGATAGCCGGGTGGCTAAAATTGTGAAAGGTGTTTATCGTCCTATATAAGACTGTAACAACCAGTTACGTACAATTTTGGTTTCGTCGATACCGTTCGGGTATTTTTGATGTTAGAGATGCACCTAGCATGTGGATACAGCATCGTCAAAAATGTCTATAAAATATCAAAAATGATCGAAGTTAACCGCATGTCAGCAGTCGTAACGCGCAAGACCTAAAAATCTACATGAAAGCTGTTTTAAACCTTTTTACAAAGTGAATCCAAAAGAAGTTACAGAAAGTTCACGTAAAAAAATGGATTTCTTTTTCCCCAACCTAATATTTTTAGAATTACAATTTTGTCATCATTACTGAAAAGAATCCATGTTTGGCGAATAAGAAAGCAAACCGAAGCATTTTAAAGTTAAATTAAATATTAACAGAGTTGCTTAAGTGCATAAAGCATTGTAAAAAGAATTTACCTGAAAATACTTTAAAAATTATTTGCAGTACTAAAAATTTTGCGTCATTCTGTTAGATGACAATGTGATATGCATTTTAAAAGGAATATCAAATAGTTGTATGAATTAATTCACCAAATCTATTTTTATCAGTATGAGCATTTAGTAAGCATAAAGTTGTAAACTCGACTGTCTTTACCTATTTATCTGAAAGTTCATATTATCCGTTGATGTTTCAAATTGTGATTTATTATTTGTTTTTAACCATAAAGTGGTTGTTTCTTTCGTTACAGCTGAGATCATGTGCACGTCACTTTATTTTACTTATAATTGGTCTGTGAGTTAAACAAATAACCGTTTTCACCTATAATGTTCAATATACAATTTTGTCTACCCATCAAAAACAAGTCAATGTGTCAGTGGGATGAGCTCTTCAGTGAGCAGTTGGAAAGAAAATGTTGGCCAATATCTTGGTGGGATGGGTTATTTTATATATTATTGGAGATTTATTCCTCTTGATACCGCTATTAAAAATAAATACTTATTAATCATTCAGTAAAGATATCATGTAGCATGTAAAGCACATTTAATATTAATATTGGATTGTTTAAGCAAGCGATAAATAAATCCACTTTATGGTTAGTTTATATTGACAAGGACGATTTAAATGTTTTTCTTTAAATTAAAATCAGTGCTAAATTAAATGGAGGCAATAAGAAAATTGAGATGAAAGAATACAAATAAAGATGAAGGTTTCCTTGAAGAAAATGGTTATTTTTAACCTTTATTTATTTATTTTTTGAATACATGATGTTATTAATTTCATTTCTTCGTCATTAAGTTATTCATAAAGTGGTAAAATCAAAAGCTCTGCATACCTGCAGATTACAGCCATTTCTATTTATGGCATTTTCTTTTATTAAATGGAAAAAATATTTTTTTAATGAATTCCTTTTTATAAATCATGGAACTTTTATGCATATTATATTACAGTATGCATACTATCACTGAAGCATTTTCGGGATCGTATGAAATAAAGACAGTGGTAACACTAAATTTCTATAGCAACTTTATTATGTGTTATAGATTAACATGGTGCCAAATATAGTTAATCAGCCAGAGGAAAGTACAACATCTGTTATCAATAAAATTCCTGGTATTTAATGTTATGATGATTATATTTTTTAAAATCTAATCTAAGGATTTTTGGGGTGATGTTGTGTAAAATAATGTGGCATTGACAACAATAAATTTCCCCAAATAGCAAATTTATTACAATTTATGGATTAGTATGGTCTCAAATTTAGTAAATACTATAAGGCACAAGCAATTAAGAATAATCAAGAGATATTGACTTTTGAAATCTCCTTTTAGCGAATGTTCCAGAAGCCGCCTTGGCGACTATACATTATCACCTCCAGCACTGCAACCCTATAAAAGAAAATTTCTTTCACGGAAAGGTTGGCCAGCACGAAGCATCTTTTCCTTGTATCTTCCCGTTATACCTCATCATTCCCACACCACCCCCGTATCAGCTTGACGCAGTTTACTTCCAATTTGCTCCTAGGACTGCAAAATTTCTCGCCCCTTCCCCCGCGCTCATCTCGCTATCTGCCTTCCCTCTAAACGCTCGCTTCCGTGCGCTAAAAGTTTTTGAATTTGAAATGACGGCAATTTATTCCCGTGAAAATAGTACGGCGGACCCCCTTCAAGCAGAGGGGCGAGGAGAGGCACTGTCTATAGCATTTGCCGGACTAGAACGCCCCTTAATGGTGTGGTGGGGGGACGCTCAAATTGAATGAAAGAATAACATGGGTGCAAAAGAGGAAACGGCTAGTTTTGTTCCAGAAATGAATTAGATTTGTTTTATTCGCCTTTTTTTTATTTATTTGTTTCATTTATGAGCGTGTGTCTTTGTGTACGGTGATTCAGTACGCTCATTGTTAAAACGTTTTTCTGGGTGGAAAAGTAAACTTATTTTGTAGCTTTTGTTCTAACTTGATTGCTTTTTTCTTTTCAAATACCGTTGGCAGATACACACCGTTAAAAACTGCTTAACATTGTTTTAAATGTAGCTGTTTCTTAATAATAGCTCTCGTATAATGAATATTTGTAAGTAAAAATTCAGCTAAATATATCTCTATAGATCAGTATTTTCTCTTCTTGATCTTACTGTCGCCGTTGTTCTTTATTGCTTAAGACTGGACGGGCATTAAGTAGACCACGATCCACCGAGATATTTTGCGGAAATCATGGATACTAATTTTTACGATCAACCAAATCTAAAAATATACTTGTTCCGTCCTTGAAGGTGATCGTGAAATAATTAAAAATTTAACAATAGAACCAAAGAAGCCTACCCACTCTTGGCTTAAGGCTTCATATCTATTTATAATCACACAAATTAGTATTCCTTCATCATTCAGCAGTTTTTCTTAATAAACAACTTTCCTTAATGTTTTTTCCCCAGCGGCGGACACTGGGTGATCAACCCTTCACCAAAGCAACGCCAAAAAATGCTACTCATTTAGGGTTACCCGGTGGGCACCTGTAAACCAAGTCACGTAGGCAAGTTGTATTACCCACCACCACAAACTCCTAAAATAGGGTCCATCATCCCAGAAGAAGAAAGGGCAAAGAAACACAGAGAAAGAAAGCAAACGTCCATGGTAAAACCGGGTTTCGAACCCGGGTTCAACAGCTTAAGAGTCAGGTACGCTAAACACTCAGCCATCGGCCGGCATTTTCCTTAATATTGATACGATCATTTAGTGCTAGTCTACAATCAAAGTCTTCTTAAGTACCTCTTATCTAGTCCGCAGTTATTCTTAAAAGACAACTTATTACAATGTCGCTGCTATCACTGATAGTCTAATACTTTATAGTTATATCTCTATCATCAAATTCTTCTTAAATACCAGTTCACTATTGAATAGTTATTCTTAAGGGACAATTTATTTCAGTTGTCCCTTAACTTAATTGTTGTTATCCTTATAGTCTGGTATGCCGCTTCATTGTTTAAAAGTTTTCATTGTTTAAAATATGTAAGTACACATTTTAAACAATGAAAACTTTTAAGGAAAAGTGGTTTCAGTGTTACATTTTGTTACCTCTTCGACCCAGCTTGATTTTTAGGTTTGCAATTAGACTCCATACGAGACTTTTTTTTTTTTTAACATGTCTAAATGAGGAAAGACTGGGAAATCTTTTATTTCCGTATAAAATCAATTGACAAAAATTGATTTCAGAGGTGATGGCTTTGAAAACGAAACCCTAACCATTATATGAAAAAAATAGGCTGATGTTATAAAAAAAAAATTAATAAATAAAAATTGCCACCCAACTTCTACAAAAGCCTATAAGATTATCTTCAAGTTTTATCGCTTATGGAATATTTAAAACATTTTTTTTTTGTCGATTGCCAACCAAGCAGGCAATATGGGGTGCTCTGCTACACTTTTTCAACTGAACCACAATTTGATGTGAAGTACGAATTCTTCAATACACACATGCCGTATGTACCCGTTTATAGGGTAAGCAACCATTTATACTCCATTCATACAATTAAAGATAAAGGCAAGAGAGAGAGAAAGTACATCCATGCCTGAACCGGGATTCAAACTCAGGACCTTCCTATCTGCAATCAGGCACGATGATTACGAGACAGGATGGGTGACTTTTAAAACAATTGATTAATTTATATGACATTTTTTACCTTTCTGCTACTCAAAATTGAAGTTGTAATAAAAATATTCGTTGTTACTTTTTGAGGGTTCGTCTTCTACATAATTCAAAAACTACATTCATATAGTCCTCTAGATACATTTTCAAAATTTTAACGTAACTTTGAATTCTAAGCATCCAGTTCATAGTGTATTTTAGAGCAAACTATGATGTAAAATATTGAATTAATAATAAAAAAAAAAGGAAATATGAAGTGGAGGAAAAAAATTCACACTAAAGTGTTAGCAAAAACAATAAGCTGAAAAAAAGTGAAGGGGGGTTCAGGTAGATTTTAGCTGCTTGCTCATAGCAAAGCGTTTATTTTTAATTCGTTTGGTTCTGAATTAGCTCCCTTCTGGGAAGACAACAGAAAAATTCGAAAAATGCGTGAAAAAATATTTAAAAAAGCGAAATTTCTTTTAATGCCTGAGATTTTTATTTTTTATATTTTAAACATTTATGGTAATAAGAAGGCTAAAAAATTGCTCTCAAGTTCAAATTTTTTCACCTTTCTATAAATAATGATGGACAGAAGGGGGGAAAAACTTAATTATTTATCATGAAGTTATTTTTTTTTTCCTTCGTCAGTTGCTATGCGTATTACTCTCACCCTTAATGAAATGCAAAAACATTGAAAAAAGAAAAATAATTAAAATTTTTGGTCTTTTTGCTTTCAGGTTTGATACAAACATCTTTCAGTATTTACGGTTCTGCCGTTTTCATTAGGTATATTAGAATGTATTAGGCTTTTTAATAAATGAAAGGCTGCAGGAAGAATTTAAAATATTTACCTTAGTAATTCTGTCACTAAAGCCACCCACAATCGATACGTCATCAAATATTTATTTGATGATATTTTATTTATTTCTACTTTTCTCTATCGGCTTAATGGGAGTAAAATTAGGATAACTCAATTATGTATTTTTAATTATTGGTTGAAAAAAATCAGATAAAAAACTTTTGATTATAAAAATATAGCTTGTAAACGATATTTTCATTTTAGATTACATTATTTTTTGACAAAATACCAGAATTGTAAAACTTGTTATGAAAGTATCAGAATTTACAGCGAAAAAATAATTTGTCTGAAAGCATTATTAGAAGAAAAAATCTATCTTTAATTTATAAGTAATATATTTATTAATTAAGTTAATAGATCTAATTAATAAATATAACTTGATTTATAGCCTCGTAATCGATTTCCGTCAGAAATAAATGATGGCGATTTCAATCAATTTATCAGTCATAATGATAAAAATTTAATTCACTTCAAATGTGTAGACATCCCAACATCCATTTTGCCATTAAGTTGGAAAACTGCGCCATCTATCGGATTTTTGAGTATATTTTCTTTTAAAAAAGTTTACCATCTATTTCATTATTCTTTTCTGCTTCAATGGCAAATACCATAGTATTAAATGCTTACAAATTATTCTAATCGAAATAATAATGAAATGGCGTTACGTGATAACGAATCATTTGGGTTCTGCAGAAACGAAATATCGACATATTGTTAGCGTGCTTTGTTGTGTGGGAGCAAGGAATAAATAATTTAAAAGGATCACATTGTGCAAAATCGCAAATTAAATAAAAAGTATGATTACGATTTCGAGCAGATAAATTCAAAGACGATTGATTTGAAATTTAAGAAGATAAGGAAAACTGTAATTGATAGTGATGCAAAAAATAAATTAAACACTTTTGTAATAAATGTGAATTATATGTATTTTCTAATAATATATATCACAAAATTTTATGGCGATAAATGAAATTTCTCTTACAGTTTTGGAATTAAATAAACTATTATAATGATATAATTTTTTTAGCTAATTTTAATTTAATTGCTGTTGCTCTATCCAGATTAGTCTCAAACTAAAATTTTAGCAATTGAATATTTTAGATAAATTTTGCTTATACTTATTATTGGTTTTGTTTTAAATATTTCATTTGAAATATTCAATCGTAAATATACTATATTATTATTGATTGTTATCTAAATTTTATTTAAAAATTTGAGAACTAAATCAAAAAGATTTATAATGTCAACGTAAATAATAAATATAAAATTTTATTTTGTTTATAATTTTTGCAAGCAAAGATGATAAAAAAATCAAGTATTTTGTTGCTAAGTTGGCATTACAAATTCTTTTGATTTAGTTCTGAAATTTTTAGATTAAAATTGAGATGACATTAATACATGCGTGTGTAGTATATAAATAAGACAGTAATTCCTTCAAAACAAATATTTTTAAGAGTGTTTTCCAAAAAATCTTAACGTGTGAATTATAATTACTTGTTAATTAAAATAATATTCAGATGCTTATGTAAACTTTATTCATAAATCTAAAAAACAATGGGGAAATATATATATATATATACATGATGAATACATTTCGTATAGTTTTATAATAAATACGGCATTAAATATTTTAAATTAAATATTCTTATATTTTCCAATAAATGATCAATTAAATAGTATTAATATAGCTTATGCTCTAAAAGGGAAATAAAAAAAAAGTAAAAGAAATAAAGAGAAATAAAGAAAGAAAGGCTATCTGTGTTATTATTATTTTTTAACACGGATTACTTTTAACACTAAGAGTCAGATAATTCATGAATAAAAAGTTTTTACTACCTCTGTGTTGTAAGCGCTCTTCCCAAAAAATCTAATGAATACGCTTTACTTGGTAATCACATGTGTATTTACTCTTGTCCCAGATGAAACTTCACCTTAATTCATTTTTAATTTCTAATGATCTTTTTGTTACTTCTGTACCAGTAATTTCTTTTTGTACCAGTAATTTTTGAAAAAGTCCATTTTTATATCGGGTGACTTTACGATTACCGACAGTATCATCAAAAAAGCAGCTTAATAAAATATATTTCTATGTTATGAAATTATTCTAAACTTTGCTGTGTTCATCATTTCAGGACATAAGAAAAACTGTGGTGCCTCTATTAAAAAGTTTCCAAGCCGAAGTAGATAGTTTGTCGAAACGAAGTAAAGCAGCCGAAGCAGCCTTCCTCACCATCTACCGGACCTTCATCGAACTACCAGGTAGGATCTCCTTCTCTCAGATTGCTTTCTTTGTGCAATAAATTACCTCAAGGAGAATGAATCCACTCTTTCTGTCCATGCTCTGAAAGGTTGACTGCTACGATTAGGACATCCGAGAGAACGAGCTTCATCAACGTGCAGTAAAAACTTCCACAGTAAAAAGAGAGGAATGAATCGGTGTGCATGTTATTCGTGATTACTTGCAGTCAATATATTTTTAACACTCACCTTTAGTCTGTAAAAGCAAGGCTTCGTACAAGCTTTTCCAATCAAGAGTTACTTTCTGGGGGATGTCTCTCAAAAATAACTCCAGATCATAACTTTAAAAAAAATTCTTTCGTGAACCCAATTAACTTCAGAGCATGACTTTTTAGATCATAGGTTATTGGCGTTTTTTATGATCTTAATTCCCCACCATAGGACATCCTTTAGTCTTCAAGTTCATGACCTGCCAAAGCTTGTCATTCTTACTTGTGGTTCCATTTAGCCATAGAGATGACAACAACAACGTAGATTGTAAGCTAGAGTTAAAAGGAATGATACTTTATATGCAAATAAATATATTATAATTATATATTATGCTCCATTTTTCTGTTAATTAATATAAATCCCCTGTAATTTGAGCTATAATATTATTGATTCAATCTACAACCAGCAAAGCAAAATGGAAGAAAGCATTACCTCGATTCATTGAGTTATTTTCTTTTATTATTTTGTTTTCTAAACATTACTACTTTTTATTATACGTTTTATTTTAAAATTTATTTTGAACTTTCCAAATTACTTCAACACTCTTCAATGTAATTTTGCATATAAACCGTTTTACATTTAAGACATCGCAATGTACATCAAGTTGTATTTTTTAATTATTAAAATTGTTTTATGTATCGTAAGGCACACTTGTTTTCAGGTAAATTCCTTGCCATATATTAAAACACTGTGAAAAGTTTAAGTTTTAAACATAAATCTATTAAGTAGTATTTAGAGAAGCTACGTATCACATTAATTAGTATTGTGTGGGAGCTCCGTACTTATTGATTATTAAGAAAGAATAATTATTTTAATTCTGAAAACATATTGTAGAGCCTGATATATTCATATACACTCAATGGGTTTTAAAAATTCTCACGATCTAATGTCAATATCTGGATGCTTATTTTTTTTGCCTATAAAATTCCCGTAACAAAAACACGATTTGTCAATATGGCACTGCGTTCTAGCAAAAATTATTTTTTCCAACTATCAAATGCCTTTTTTCTAAAGAATAACGTTCTAATGAAATATATTTTTCAACAAAAAGTAATGCATGTATTCACAATAAAGTTACCTCAAAAAACTTATATAGATTAGAGGAAATTAATTTAAAAATGCATGATTTAAATTAAAAATAATGAATTACATTTAAATTTATGTGTATTATATTAGATATATTAATTTAAACAAAGAACTTTTTTTTAACACATTTTTAGAAATATGGTTATAAAACAATAATTAAATTTCTTTATGCCAAATGTGTTTTAAAAAGAATAATTTACTTTAAGAAATCATTTTCTCATTTTTGTTGAAATAATTATCGTTACAAGTTAGAAAAAAGTACTCGAAAATCAGAGTTTGTTTCTTTATCTCAATTTTAAATAACTATGTAATTTATTTATTATAATATTTTTTAAAACAATTTATATTTAATCATAATAATTATACTTAAAAGAAGTATTTTCTCCACAAATAGACTTTTATTAGATTCGCTCGATTTCACATATTGTCATGAAACTTTGGGACTTAAGAAATCAGTTCTTTAGCTAGTAAGAAATGTTCAAATAAAAGAACTTTTTTCTTATAGAGCTCTAATGAGGCATTCCGTTATTATTATTAATTGCATTTTTAATGTAAGTAATACTTTGTGAAGATATTTATATTTAACTTACTACAATTATTATTCTTAGTGGTATTCAAAGAATATTTCAATATGTTTTTAAGAATAAAATTCGCGAAATATTTGTGTTTGAAATTTTATGTGAACTTCTTTTTAAGTTTCTTAATGATTCAAAGAAGCCGGCCGATGGCTGAGTGGTTAGCGTTCCTGGCTCTTAGGCTATAGGTCCCGGGTTCGAATCCTGGTTCAAGCATAGACGTTTTCTTTCTCTTTCTGTGTACCTTTGTCCTT
>JAPDSC010046767.1:43162-54633 GCA_026290005.1 Latrodectus geometricus
GGTTTGTGGTGGTGTGACGTGGGTAATGCTACTTGCTTCCGTGACTTGGTTCACAGGTGCCCATCGGGTAACGCTAAATGAGTAGCAATTTCTGGCCATCTTGTGGCGAAGGGTCAATCACCCAGTGTATGTCATTGGAAAAAAATTCAAAGAATTATGAGTTAATATATGGAATTGGTGATTTATCAATCAAAAATTCTGAATAATATAAAACTTTTTTTATTTTTAATTCTATCTAAAACTATAAGGAAAATAATAAAAGTTTCCTTCTGGTGATGCACAACAGTCTTTCACATGTGTACACAGTTTCTTTTCTAGAGAATTATTACAAAATCAGGCAATTATTAAATCTCATTTTCATTTTTATAGTAAAAGCAAATAAATCTCTTTTTGTAACATGGCTACCCCAATTTTATTGCGCATTATGAGATGGTGGGCTGCTTGCAAGTTTAGAAAAAGTCATTTTGTTAATGGCGAGTGCGACAATCCTTTCAACCGGAGTGAGGTGACATTCGAAGGAGCAGTTACAAAAGAAATCAGCTCAAGTGATAATCAACCGAAAGCGGTCTTCAGGTGTCCAGTTTCCATAGCAGCCAGGGCGTGGTGGGCATCAGATCGGTATCAATAAATCGATAAAGAAAGCGGACACATGATGCATGACAATATAGAAAAGGGGTGGAGTTGATATCCAAATGACGTGACGTCCGATACGGTGAGCTCATACAAATCAGCGTCCCTGAAGGAGGCCCGCTTCCGTTTGACCAGAGTCCGTTTCCATCGATGGGCCAGTGAGAAGCCAATTTATCGAGACGGAAACCGGTGAATTATGCTATGCGTGATAAAGTTAACTCCGTTCTCTTTTTCCGTTTTTATTGCACGCCGATTTTTGTTGTTCTGCTTTCTCCGCCGAACACTGAAGCTCGGCCGAAAAAGACGTTTTCCAGTATTCTCTTGAAACCCGTTTCATTGTTTTCTTCATTGATTAAAGACCCGATCGATGGGACTTTATTTTTTCTTATCAACCAACATGTTTTTACGTGTTAAGAAATTTTACTTAATTTGTAAGCATTTTTCAAACTATTTCTTGTCTTCAGATATAATAATAGTCAAATGCTTATAGTCAACATAAAAATGATATTTAAAATTACGAATGTTCATCATCTTTAAAAGTACTTTTATAAAGCCACCTACTCTGTCTAGTGATTAACATGCCTGAATGCGGATAGGGAGGTCTGGGTTGGAATCCCGGTTCGGACATGGATGTACTTTCATCCTGTCTCTCTATCCTGTCTTTGTCCTTTCCTTGTATGAATGGTTGCCTACACTATATAAACGAGTACCTATGGCAAGTGTGTTCAGAGGTCAAGTCAGTCTTCTGCCCTTGTGGTTCCTCTCCAAAACAGAAGCTGCATACTACCCTATGCCAGATTTTCTGGACCTCGTGTGGGCTTTCCTGCACCAGGGGGATAAGCAACAACAACTTTTGAAAAATAACAGAGCATACAGAATTTGATAGTAATTATAAATTATAAAATCAATATAAAACGTAATTCAAAAGTGAAGGGGAATATATATTGGATTAAATTCAATTCATCATTTTTCGATCTTTTTTGCCCAGAAGGGTCAATTTGAGCAGACATACTTTCATTTTATTAAGGTTTAAAAAAGGTTTGTTCTCCTTTTTAAATACGAAATTGATATTTTATCTAAATACTAATGTTACTTTTTCTCACTTAATTCACAGTTTGTAATTGAATCATTTTTAGAAAATTGACATTTTTTAATCTTTAAAAAATTTCAATCATATTTACTAAAAGTAAAATCATTTTAATTGTTATTAAGAAGGAATACATATTATACTATATTAATGATTGATTTACGTTTTGATTATAAATAATTATTATAGGTTCATTAATATGAAATAAAAATATGATAATTAAATTTTAAAGCACATTTATACATAAGAAATGGAATTTTTAGAAAAAAAGGTTTCCCAAAGTAAGTTTAATAACTTTTACATTACATTACATTCAAATTATAATTATTTTTAAAAGTAAAAAGCATATTTTATTTTGAAAAATGAATATAAAGATACATAAAACAATTCCTTTTACGTTTAATTTATAAATATTCTCAGAGATCTTTCATAATAATGTCAAGTGAAGAAAAGTTCTCAAAATAGTAAATTCTATTTTTAGAATATAGTAACTTTTCTTATAATGAAAATAATTTATTCCACATCCTTAATTTTAAAAAGAAATTTTTTATTATATATGAATTTTTGAACTAATTAGCAAGATAAAAATTTATATTTCACAATTTGATAGTTAATGTTTAATTATCTATAAAAACTGCGATTTTTATGACAATTTTAAAATACAAACTTTTTTTTTAATTTCAAAAGTTGGGCTTTGTTGTAAAGGAGAACTTGAATATTTGTAGTTTCAATATATCCTAATGGATTCACTTTTTTTTATGCAAGCAGCTCTTCAAGCACAAAATAAAATACCAAATATAGATGTCGTAAAATTATTACTATTCTGTTTTATGATGTGAGAAATTTATTCATATATCATAAGCATAGCTTATCAATGGCTCCAAACGTTTTTGGTAATTTCCTCGGTAACTAATTAACCTAAAAAAGAGCGAAAAAAAAATTTTTTTTGTTTTTACCTATACTATGTTTTATCGAAAATATTGCCTTCTTCTTGTCATGAAATCAACTTGTAAAGGTCTATCTTATAAATTGAAGTAGTTGCCATTTTTATGAAAACAAATCCAGCTATAAGGGAAATAAAGAATTAAAATTTAAAGTGAAAGAGCAAATCCAATGCAATTAAATGGCAGGGAAAAGTTCATCGCTCTCTAAACTTTGTTATAACTTGGTAACAAAAAAGATTCAGTTAAAATATTTTTAAAAATATTTATCCACAATCGACTGATGCCACATCAACAAATAATTTATGACACACATTCTCAAATTCTATATTAAAATCAAGAATTCTATTTATTCTAGATATTCTATCATCTCAAATTTTAGAATAATTAAGTATAAATAGAATTCATTCATTCTAGTGAACATTTAAATAAGTTATAGAAAATGTCTAAATTTTTTATTAAAATTAAATTTAATAAATATTCAATAAATTTAGTAAATTTAGTTATATGCATTGAATATTGTCATTGACGTATTTTCAACAAATTTCTGAACAATAGTTTATTTTATTGCATATTATATTGCATAGAATTAATAAATAAATAGAATTTATATATTAATAAATGTAAATAGAATAGAATAAATGTAAAATAGTTACCAGGAGAGATTCTAATGCACATTTAAATGAGTCCAATCAAATGCCTAATTATTCATTAAAAATGAATTTAATAAACAGTCATTCAATAAATTAATTATATATATTGGATATTGCCATTATATATTATTTTCAACAAATTTATGAACAGAAATTTGTTGAAAATAATATATATTTTGAAAAATGTATAAATAAAAGTATATTATTTTCAACATTTAAAAATTATATTAATTGTTGAAAATAATATACTTTTATTTAAATTACTTTTATTTCACTATTTTTTATTTATTTTAACACAAATTTTTTTCTCTTGAGACTGATGGAATATTATGGAAACTCCCAAACCGATTTCTCTGTTCATTATTGGCTAGTAAAAAAAACAGAAAATGTAACTTTTAAAAACATTATAATAACCAATTTATACGTTTCAATTTAAACACAGCACATATATAAAGAAAAAAAGAAATGATTTTGTTACTTGAAATATTCAAGAGAAGCTAAAGAATGAGACAATAATCTTAACTAACACATGAAAAAGTCTGGTAAAAATTGCTCACTCTTGGCAACTTTTTCAAAATAACACCAAAAAATATCACCATTTTGCACGAGTGAGATAAAAAAAAATTTTTGAAAAATATTGCCTGTGCGAAATGGGTTGCCAGAAAATGTTATTTATCTCCAAATGTGGAAAAATTACGCCAAGAATTTATTTGGAGTCCAAAAAGTCAATTTAAATCGCTAAAGTATCCCATATAAGAATCAAAATATTCACTATTTTTCAAAATGTGTTTTTAAAGATCGGATTCATTGCAAGAAAAGATATCGAACAGCTAGAAGGACGGGCACCCTCAGATGTGACCGCATTCTGTATTTGTGTTTAACAATGCAAAACTCATTTCACTAACAATGAAATGCGGCTGCAGGTGGGAGGGGTGGAATTCGTGAGAAATGAATTCAATCTTTAACAAATGTACCGTGAGAGTGGCGATCAAGGTTTTGCAAAATTTGCATTTCCTGTAATGAGATGTAATTTCATGCAATCCTTTCAATTATTAATCATTTCAATAAAAGGAAATTACGAGATGAAATCTTGGAAAATATACTAAGACTAATTATGTCTTAATTTGAATAATTTATCAAATATATCTGTTCAAGACTATTAAAAGTTTTAATTAAAAAAATGGTTATTCACCATTACTCAATGTTTAATTTTGTGAAAAGGAACTCTAATAATTTTTAATACCCTGAACTTTTAACTTGGAAACAACAATTCGATAATTACTTTTGTGTGCGTAGTTAATGGTTTCCATCAAGTTGCATGTAACTGATTCACGTTTTCAAGTGTAATTACTACAGTTTCAGATTATTTTACTCCCAAAAATTTAATTATGTATAAATAGGTTTATCTGTTTAGCTGAAGTTTTAATATTTCAACTGTAACAAAATGATTTCAATACATACGTTTAACTTAACGCTTTCACTCAATACTCTTGATGTAATTTCCCTCTGTTAAACAATCAATCCTTGATTTTTGCAACATCTAGTATGGATTGCTTGACAGAATAACAATTTATTCCGAAATATCCATCAAAGAAATGGAGGTCCTAGAGCTTTCTTTAAATTATTGGCAACGCAAACATAGAGTATCCATCGAAACAGTAAAAATATCTGATCAAGAACTATTTAAATATAATTTTTGATTGATAAAGGATGTCCAACTCCGTGTCATACAAGCTTCTTAATAGCTATAACTGTAACTCATAACTACATTAAGTCAATTTGGGTTGGATTCTAGCAGAGCCCACACCCTTGCGATAATTTTGGGTAGCGATAAATTTTGCCAGTCTTGGTAATATTCTAGTTTGATACACTGGATATGATAAACCTAACTATTTCTAAAATTCTTACTTCGCCATTTTGTTTTGTCTTGGCGCTTTTTTTTCAGTTTGACACCAAAAGTGTGGGCTCTCCTAGGACTTTACTGTCAACTTGCCTTAAGCATTCGTGTTACATCTTTTTTTCTTGTCCCATCTTTTCCGGAGAAAGATTTAGCATTCTTTTGCTAAAAGTTATACCGTGAACGCTGTTATTCTATCAAAAACAAAATAAATTATAATAAAACTGTTACATTGCTCTGAACTTTCATTTCCTTACGTCACTAATAAGAGTGACCAATAGTCAAGAAAACAGAGATTCTTTCTTGTAAGGTAGACAATATGCCATATGAAAGATGAGACTAAAATGGTGATTGTCATTTTTCAAACAAATGTTTCATGACTTTCAATATGACTTAGCATATGAGATCTTCAAATAAGGGATGGCATTTGAATTAAAATTGTATTTCCGATTGCTCTTGTGCAGTGGAGATATCCTAACAGTTGAAGTAGCAAATTAATATCCGTTTTACGAAAGAATTTCCTGATATGAATTCAATTGTTGAAAGGGAAAAAACTTAGAGAGCTCATAAGCATCAAATGAAACAGGCGGGCATTCAGGATAGGCCAATGGTCGAGTGTCTTCAAAAATTAAGTAATTTTAAAGTACATTTTATGGCTGATATTTTGTATATTGTTGGAAGGATAAACATATGTGTGATTTTTTTTAGTACACATTATTATATGAGTCTTTCAACATAAGGTGATTTGGTTTGTTTATCATTTATTGCATATGAATGCTAATTAGACAGGTAGATACTGTTTGAATTGGATTCCAAATGACTACAAATATCCAACTCCGAAATGTATTTTGGACCCACAAAATTTTGAAGTGGATGCCCACGAGGACTACATGAATGGAATCCTCTTGGAATCCTCATGGAATCCTCATGGAATCCCATTTGCAAGCTCGGACTACATAAATGGAATTTACGATTATACGGGGCAAGCATAAATGAATCATTCATTTTGAAAAAGCCTTATTTTCGAAAATATTACGAGAGATATGTGAAGAGAGCCAAAGACTCATCAAGTTTGTACCCTACTCTAAGAGGCAGAATAAATTCATTAACTTTCCAATCAGAACGATGTACCGTTCGAAAATAAGACGAAAACAAATAAAAAACGTTTGTGTCATTGTCTATGAGAGTTGAATCTTACGTTTTAGCAGTGCAAAGCGCTTCCAGAAGCGAAAACCACTGTGTGAACAAAGCATTTTGTAGTAGCTTTGGTAATTCAAGGACACTTGTTGTTTGCTTGAAAAGAATTCAATTGCTTTCTGGATTTACGCTGCTTCACCAAAACGGCACACAATTAACATTTGCAAAGGGTGCATGAATTCGGTGAGTTTAGTTATCTTCGTATATCCTTCGTGTTAGAGCCTTCTGTTTCTATGGATCCTCTGTATTGGTACAGAAATGAGATACCTTTTCCTCACTGATCCTTTTCCTATTTATTTTAAACAATTCAATATATCTGCAACTTATTATTGCTCATGTGAAGAAGAGGGAAGGTCACTTCACTAACTGAGAGCATGTCCATTACAACATCTTGGCACTTGACAGCTCCAACAGCTCAAACGGAAACACTTTGGAAAATCGACATTTCAGACAATAGTCTGATGGACTTTCTAATTGACCATGAGCTGCTTTTCTCTTGGATGAAAACAAGAAATTTAGCTATCAGAAATAAACTTACCTAGCAAAAGAAATTGTCAGAAAATCAAGCAAAGACATTTCCATGCATTTAGTGAACCTCAGACTTTGATTTTCTCTTTTAAACCCAATACTATTGTACATCTATAATGGACAGTTGAATTTTTATTTAACTAGATTTTAAATTTTTCAGATGGAGCTAACCAGTTACTTTTAATCTTCATAGCTCTTGTAAATATTTTTATTTGTTTCACCTATTTTATTTCTTGTTTAGAAGGGCTTGACAGTCCCTAGTTGTAATCATAAGAAAACTACCAAATAAATTATCCAGCAACCTTTACCTAAACTGGTAAAGCTCATCCCGAATTATGTACAGGGAAGTCTGCTAATATAAAACGTTTCATATCCTTGAAAATATAAATTTTCAAAACGAATGAATCATTTATGCTAATCCTGTATTTAAACACAAAATGATATTAATTCTAGTTTCACATTGTTTGACAAATTTAAATTCTTTAATAAAAAAGTTTATTTTTTAATTTTTATGGACACTGTATAAGATGCGGTACTTCCACAATTAGATGATAAACCTGCAATGTGTGTGTGGGGTGGGTGGGATGGTGTGACAGGTGAGCGGTTCTTTTTATCCCTGACCACAACCGAAAGGCGAGGCATTGAAAGGGGAATCTCCTCTCCCTCGTTGGTACTTAGTTGTCCACAATGGCTGGGACATTCTCCAATGACGTGTTAATGACTCAGTGGATTTACCTTTTTCCACAAAAGCCAGTGTGTCAGGTGGGTCAAATACTTTCTTAAGCAGGCGCGAACAAAGGCTGGGGGTGGGGATGAAGCGCTCTTTGTGCCATCTTCAAAGCGGAATAATAACAATTCCTCTCCAGCTTTACAGAACTGATGATGCGGCAGAGATGGAACTGAAGCAAGTAAAGAAAAGATCTCCTCCATTCCTCCTCCCTTTCTTGTCTTGCGCACATTTGAAATATTTAGTTTTGGTTTCAGATTAGCTGCATTACCTTGTCATGTTAAGTCAAAACGGAAAAAAAAAAAATAATCGTTTTGGCAAAACTGATGTTGCTTAAATTGCGTTACAAGACATGTCTTTAGTTGAGAGCTTAAGAATTTCTTTTTAGCTAAGTCGTACTCGTGTGTTTATTTTAATATTGCAAATTGTAACTAGACGTTTAGTTTCTTACATTTAAAAGGGAGTGGTAATTATAAAAATGTATTGAAAAATAAAAAGTTGTTAACAATAAAAAAATTAAAATGTATCGCGTTTTAAATTTAATATTGCCTCTGAAAGTATCTAATGAAAGAAAAGAGCGAATAAATTTTAAGATTCACAAAATATCACTTAAAAGAAACATAATTTTACTTACTATTAAATAGAATTTCTTTTTGCGAAATAGCTAAAAATGAAATTAATTAAAATGAGAATTTTAAGTTAAATAGTTCATGGATCTGATAACCCTCTACCCTGAACTAGAATATTTTTGCTTGATATATATATATATATATATATATATATATATATATATATATATATATATATATATATATATATATATATATGTGTGTGTGTTTGTGTGTGTGTATGTATGTAATTAGAAGGTAAAGTTATGTAAAAACCAATACAAGTTTATGCGTCACGTAATCTAACCAAAAGAAATTAAATACTTTATAAATTAAAATTTCTTCAAAAGAGATAAAATAAGACAGTTTTTTTAATTAATAAAATTATTTCTTTTGGTTGAAAAATTCTTTTTTTTTTTTTTTTTTCCATCGAATTTCATTACCTAAGCACGAACTGAACTATCCAAAATTTATGCAAACTTGAACTTATTTTGTAAATGTATTTTCGTTTTCTTCGTAAAAAAAAGTCAAATCGAATTTGATTTTCTTTAAGCATTCCCCTCTTGAAACCGATCAAAATACGTGAATTCTGTTTTTAAGGGCGTCACTTCTAAAATAAATAATATAAAAGTGAAAAAAAAATAAGGAGTAAATAAGTAAATAAAACTCGTCACTTGGAAAAACCGAAAAACACATTAAAAATACTTCTGTCTCGCTTCCTGGCTTGGAGTAAAAAAAAAAAAAAAAGCAACAAATAACGGAAGAGGAGAAAAAAGAATTCCTTGCTATGGTCTCGAAATCAAGTAAAGTAACGGTTCCGAACTCTCCCCATCGAATTCGTAGAAGCAGCACAGGAAAACAAAAAAATAAAATACAGAATGTAGTTGGCGAATAGCTTCGAAGATACGTCGAACGGAGTTTGTATATCAGGAGTCGTAAATCGCGGGAGGTCGTGTCCCAGCCATTGGTCCCCGCCAAATTTATGATTCGAGGCTATAAGGCCAGGGCGCAACGGTTTTTATATGTGGCCCCGGCTAAGTGGATGGAGTCATTTGGATCCGTGCAAATTTTTTTGTGGACCCTCGCCTCCTCGGTGAGTACCCTTGGGAATTGGCTGGAGTCTGCTCTTGTTTCTGGCAGAACTTCGCCATAAGAACTCGTGCATCCATTAAGTGGAAGGTGCCATCGAATTTTTTTTACGACTACCTGATGTTGGTTACTAGTTGGATTATACTTCCACATTGCTTTCATTTATAACATTTTTTTTCTTTATTTCTGTCGCATAATTTGAAAGTATGACTTGATGGATTTCTAAGGTCAATGATCTGTAATGATTTAAATAAATGAATTTAGTAGTTTTAAATATTGAATTGGATAACATACATCTATTGAAATAGATTCATTACAATTCGAGATTTATTAAAAATAGTTTATCTGTTGATTTACGCTAATCTTTTTCTCACGAGGACTAACTGAGCCGAGTACGCAGTTTAAAGTGGATTAAGAGCCATTGTAAACATTCAAGCTCACAATTGGTGTTGAATCGATAAACCGTAAAAAGGAAATCAATAGCACTATTAAGGTATTAATTTTTAGAACACAGAAATGTTCAAAAGTGCGTGTTGTTATTAGTGCTGAAACTTTCTCTCCACTCAGAAAAGCTTTTTTTTCAGTATGTGAACTCCTATTCTTAGTTTTTAAAACTTATACTCTCTTTTTTTACCAAAATATCTTTCTAAAAAATATTTTCTCTTCAATTATCTATTACATGAATGATTAAAAATAAATGATAATTACAATTATAAAAGTTCACTAGAAAACCAATTGATTTAAGTTTTTGGTTTTGTGTTTGACAAATCCCACATATTTTTGTTATTATCAGGAACACTTTGATACAATTTAGCGTATTTGTAAAAGAACGAAATTATTCAATTTTATAACTATAATCTTTTTGACTTTTTAGGTAACTCCTTAAACAGCTTTGTAAAGATCTTGCGCATCTTCAACAATGCCTGTCTTTTTACTAAATACGATCTTATGTGCCCTGGGAACAACTAAACAGGGTACATTAAGATCTAGGCAAGCAAATATATTATTCCATTCCTAGGCTATTGCTTATTCTGCAAAGGTCATTATTTCTTGTTAGAGTCTAAACATACACTTCTTTTGTTGACAACTGAAAAAAAGAATGAAAAACATGCAAGAACAGTTGAAATATATCGTTGAGATGATGTAGGAAAGCACAATGCGACGACATCTGTTAGTCATAAGAGAAAGAGATGGAATGCCTGTGCCCCCCCCCCACAAAAAAAAAGTCTCAGAACAGAAAACGAGTAGCCAATCTTCAAATTACCTCCTCCCTCTGCGGCAAGACCCCTTCGGGGGGAGTGAGTTCCTGGGTAGTTTATTCCAATCAATTTCTTTTTTTATTTATTCCCTTCTTTGTGTTTGGGCGAAGAGCAGTGATTGATAGATAAGCATCCCTAAATCCTGTCCGACAGCGGGGGAACTGTCACCGCATAAAAATGTCAAAACTTACCAACCAACTTAATACCCGGCAATCGCCGAGGACAGCAAACAAAAAGTGTGGAAGGTAGCAGAGAGAGAAGGGGGTGTGTGTGAGAGTGGGGTGTACCGTACCAGGCGGTGGAGACGTGCTAGAATGCCGGATAAGATTATATGCGCCACCGTGTATTAAAAACTCCTTATCTGGAGCAGGGGCACGAACCTTTTTGTTGGCTGAGAAAAATAACTTTTTTTCTTGTCTCATCTCTACTCTGTAACTTTCTTTCATCCTCTATCTCTTTCCTTCCATTTCAAGGGGGTCAGTCACTTGGAGGTGAATGGCTCGTTTTAGGAAACACTGCAAATACACCTCATAAAACTGTTTTAAACCTAAAATTATTGAATTCTCGTTTTGATATGCGTCTCTTTTTATCAATGACATTTATTGAATAAAACAACAAAAAATTATTTGGAAATAATGTAAGCTAATTTGTGACACTGTATTCAATCAACTATTTTTCTGTATTTTTTTATTTGTATAATTTAATTTTTTTTTGTCGCAACTTTGTATGATCAATAATTATTTCTCAAACTTGATTTAACCCTTCTTTGCATGATTTTTTCTTTATAGGTGAAATAAATCAAGTTGAAATAATTCATGTTCAAAATTAAAGGAAAAATGGTTAAAAAAATCTTAG
>JAPDSC010046769.1:0-10902 GCA_026290005.1 Latrodectus geometricus
ATTTTATTATATTATACATATCCCATTATAGAGAATTTTAATTGGAATGATACAGTTTTAATGTAAACTCATTTGTCAATTTAAATTTTGGCAACTGAAAATCACTTTGATCATGCAATGCTGTAAATGGATATTGAAAGCGAAGTCGGGTGCCTTGTTTATTGAGTTCCTTTGTTGTGTTTAAATATTCAGTTTCATAAGATTCAAAAATACATTTTGGAAGATTTTAGAACATTGCATTTCAGGATTTGAGTACTCGAGTTTTCATTTCTTTCATAACTTTTTAACGATAAATTTAGTTTATTAGATTTTTAACGCATATATTTCATGATTTTACTTATAATTTTAAGGCATCATAAATATTTAACTTTACTCATTTTTGTATTTATTTATAAATTAAGAAAAAAGCAGTTGTTGTGTGCCAGCCAGGCGGCAATACGGGGTGCGCTGCTCCTCTTTTCCAACTGAACCATATTTGGTGTAGAGTCCGACTTCCTCAGTACACACATACCATAGGTACCCATTTATAGGGTAGGCAACCATTCACACACACACAAAGAAAGGACAAAGACAAGAAAGAGAGAGAGAGAAAGTACATCCATCCCCGAGGCAGGATTCGAACACAGGTCCCACCCATCTGTAGTCAGGTACGCTAACCACTAGACAGGTTGGGCGGCGAACAAAGCAGTAAATTTTTTAAATTTAAAATGCTATTTTTAAACAATAATTGTGATAAAAACGTTAATAACAAAATATTATTTATAAAAAAAGGAAAAAAAAAATCCATTTGATAAATCACCAAATAAAATAGATGTAAGACAAGTAAGAATACATTTCTACATTCTTATTGAATATATAAATAAATATTTGTATTTTTTCAGTTATTATATTAATTGATTAAAAATTAATATTTAAAAACATAGACATTCTGAGACTATGCTATAATTTCCACATATTTTTGCTGTTTACAATGCACGTAATTACAATTTATTTTCATATAATAATTATAATATTTATCACATTAGCTTTATATTTACTTCTGTGTAATATGTAATGAGTTTAAAAAAAATACTATTTAAGTTAATTCCAAAATATTTGACTAATTATTTATAATCTGACTAACTATAATTGTAAATTGACGAAAAATATTTCGTACTTTAAGGTATGATTTCATAAACATTTGAAATACATATGAATTATAAATAAGAAATATGAGAAGAATAATTTGACCACTATATTTGCATTAACTTTATTGTCTCTATTTCGTCTACTCAATTTTATAAATTTGTATATTATTCTACAGAATAAAAAAAAAAGATATTCAGCTTGTTATTTGAAAGTACGATAATAAGAAATATAAGATAATAATATTAAGAGGCTGATGAGATTTAATAAATAAATATATTACATTCTCTTTAAATTTTTAAAATTGTATACTCTAAAAATTGCATACTTATTTCTGTGTCCTATTCTCTTTTTTTTTCTCGAGTAATATTATATATTAAATTTTAAATAACCAACAACGCGTTGTTACTCAAAAGTTTTTAAGTACCCTTTCTGATGTAAGAATCATTTGAATTAATTTCGGTAAATAGTATTGTATTATTATTAATGATTTTCAAAATTATAAGAAAACAAAAAAAGGAATCCTTAATTAGATAGAATTTGTTATTTTACATGTATAAGTTTATCTTTGTTTGCAATAAGGCTATTATTAATACGTTATCATCATTTACATAGGTTTTATGTAAATAGGTTTAATTTTAGTGAATAATCAAGAATGAAATTTTAATTCTATTTTCCATATTTTAAGGTGTACAGACAAATTAAATCAAACAATTCTTATGCTTCTTCTATCAAAATTCTTATTATCTATCAAAATCAAAACAATTCTGACAATTATTGCATTTTAGAACAAATAACTGTAAAAAAGAAATTTATTCTAAATGAGATCATGAAAGTAAGCTATATTATATGCATAAAAATGCTTCTGATTTTTTTTTGTTTCAATAAGCTAGTAGAATTAAATATTGTTTGATGGTTGGCTGATTAAAATTGGTTGGTTTTTTTGGTGTGATATACGAAATCGGACAAACTGTGCCAAGTGTGAATATGATAAAAAGATCGAAATACTTTTTGGAATTGGGCAAAGATATGTATATATAATTATTATGTAGAAGAATACACATGTTTTCTCTGATACCTCCTTAAAACTTATAATAATCCCATTAATATTTTCCAAGTGTTTATGCATGTCAGCATTATTTACGCACATTACTCCTCACGTTATCTATTTTTTTAATCCTTTTTTCAAAGTAAATATAGATATTTTTGTGATGTATGTGATAAGAAGTAATACAAAATAAAATATCTTTACATGGGCTTTTCACTTGAATAATGAAAAAAATATTTATACATTTAGAATTTAGTTACAGATTTTCAAATGAATAAATTCCTTTTAAATGTATTCATTAATTGAAAATGTGTGTCAAAAGAAATTAATATTGCTTATTTACCTATTGAATGAGCAATTTTCATTAAATGTTCCTTGCTAATATCACACTGTATCCATACTTTATTTAAAGTATGAAATGAAAAAAATGTGCCTTGTTTTCGGAAGAGATTTAATGATCAAATTTCGTCTGTAATGCAAAATACAGGAATCATAGTTAAGTGGGAGATATGAAGTATTGTAGTTATAAATCCATCACAAAATGTCGTCTGATATAATCACTGTTGCCAACTTGCCATTTCAACGGCTCGAGTAGCCAACGAAATTGTAAATTCCTTGCTTGGCAGTGCACTTATGAATTTATTAAATTAAGAGAAATGTTAATCTCGGCATGTATATTATTGAAAATTCAGCAATTATTCGGTATAATGGCTTCGCCTACTAATTACCTAACCTTCTAATTAGCACCTTACTTACTGAAATAGTGAAGAATAGAGTTTTCAGAAGTATTCAGGTTTTTGTTATGTTTTACATTTGATAATGTTTTTCGGTGCTGATTTCTGAAGACATAAAGATAAAAAATTATCGGGTATAGTAATAAATTTTGTCCTCTGATTTTCTTTTCTGCGATTTTCTTATTGTGACATTTAGACTTTAATAATATAATTTATAATTAAGAATATTTTAGATAAAAATATTCAGTATTCATATCATCTATTTCAATTAACCAAATTGTATTTTTGTGATTCTGATATTCATTCATTAATTTTGAGAATATTTTTGTATCTTTGATAAAATTTTAAAGCTATAGAATCTTCTAATAGGAAATATAGCTTATAAAAGCTGCAGAAATTTCAGTTCTGGCAAATGTTACAAGTTTGAAAATATCTATTGAAAAGACTTTTAGAAAAGACTTATTGAAGTTAATTTTTAAAACATATTTAAATTAGTGAAAATAAAATTCTAATTAAATTGGGCGTATTGAGAGAGACAAAAAAGTTTAAAGAACAAAAAGAGAATGAGAGAGAAGAAAAGAGAGAGAACTCAGGTGTTGACTTAGTTATTAATCCTGGTACAAAGTAACAAGATGGCCTCTCGTATTTGGTTTTCGTCACAAAAAATTAAGCTAAAATCGAAAGAATCGAATAGTACATTACATGACTTAGATATACAATTTCTAGGTCATGCAGAAAAAAAATCCGGTGTTATTGTTTTCGTTTATCGATTGCATGTAGCTATGATATTTTTCCAAAATATAAGGGTGACTTATCAATAGTATAATACGAAACATTAAATATTTTGTTGCTATAATAATATACTTTTACTTTACACGAATGGATTTGCTGCTTCGGAACTGTAAGAGAAAGTTATAGAAACAGGTCAAAGGAATCAGAACCCAAAATTCAACACTAAAGGATCTTTATCCAGATCAATATCTTGTCACTCATTTCATCATCTTTATTCTGTTATTTAATCCCTTTACAGGGAGGAATGTCAGAACATCAAAAGATACTATTATTACTGATGTAAAAATCCTATTACGTGACGCAAAAGAAATCTTGTTTACTGAAGAAAACATGATCAGCTAAATATTTTACGTATAATGAAATTTTTTTTGGCACGTTGATCATAAGTTTTCCATCTAGTTATCGCTAAGTTAGTTATTCCATAAAGGACTTCTTTGAATACGCCTTAGGCCCATGACTCCAAATTTAGTGTTTGAACAAAAATATGTCGGAAACTGATTGATATATTTCTTTAATGAATATATATATATTAATGTTTGTTAAGCCTGAAAAGTGGAGCAACGCACCCCATATAGCCAGCCTAGACTGGTACACGAAAATAACAACAACAATATTTGTTAAACTTGTATTAATAGACTCATTGCTTATTTTGAAATTTAAATTTGTGGTCTTTTACCCTATTTTCTTATTTGTGACCTTCTGTGTTTTGGTGTTGTCTTGGGGCTTAGTGACTTAATTTTGGATATTGTCATATGCCTTTTCAAGTAAACTATATTTTGGTGCCAGTGTTGCAACACTCTTTAATGCAGCTGTATACATTTTCACTTTATTCTTTTTAAAATTAACTTTTTATTTATTAAAATGAATTTCAATTTTATTTGTATTTTAGAAATGTTCTTTTAATGTTTCTATTTGTGCTGTATGTTTAAAGTATGAAGCTTTTGATTAGTATTTTATTAATTTTACTTTTATCTGAATTTCTGCTAAGTCAATTCTTAATCTTTTATTAAAATTGTATGTTTATTACTCTATCTTGTAATATTTGTAATTCTTCTAAGTTTATTTTTATTTATAAATATATTTGTTATTTTATGCATGTATATATCGCAACAGTATATATTTCTTATGAAAATATGGTCTCGTATTAAAACTTCTTACAAAAATAAATATTAATCGAAATTTCTGTACCACTTTATATCCTCTGGGAGAAATTCAATACTTTGTTATGTTTGCATTAACAGAAGAAATTGCCAACAGTTTTATTCTTATAGATCAATAATTGAAATCTTGGGTTTACAATAACAGGAAAAATATGGAAAATATAATAAAATATCATAAAGTTTATTTATTTAGTTATTAAATGCTTGAGACAATTGCTTGTAAAATCCTAAAATATTTTTTTTAAACTTATATGAAGAACATTTTACGTGCAATTATATGAATTGCCATACCTATAATTTTAGTTATAAACCTAATTTCTATACGTATTATGTTTTAAATAGTCACAAATATTTTATGTTTCACATAACAAAATGTGACTTTATTTCTATTAGTTAAATAAATACAAATGTAAATTGTGTTATTATTTATTTATAACCTGTGTTGCTTGATAAAAAAATCTTAATCTGTTTTTTAAAAAAGTAAAATAAAAAGTTTCGAATTTCACTAAAATTGTAATTGTTTTAAAAAGAAGTTAATTTAGAAGTTAAGGTTGTATAATGAACAGTTCTTATTCTGTAATCAAAAGAATATCAAGTGGAAATCGTTTGATTTCGATGCTTTGTAAAAGCTATGAATGCATAAGAAAATTTCAAAATTTTATAACTGAAGCAGACATCTAGATATAATCTTGTAGAACATGTTTTCTTCAAAATATACAGATTTAAATTTTTTATTGCGTTATTCTTGAAACATTTTCGTTGAATTGTAATAGAAATGAGTGAACTTGTTAATTTGTGGTTTTGTTTTCAACTTTACATAAATATGTATCTAGAAATAATAATAAACTAAAATTAATTAAAAAAATGTTTACATATATTAATTGGAAATTGTAATTACATTTTCCTAGAATATTTGTAATTGATTCTAGGCTAAAAGAATTTACATTCACAAAAGTATTATATATTTTGGGAAATTAATTTTCATTTTCCATATAAAAGAAAAAAAAACATTTGACTAAACTGCTTTGTTTACGTTTTACTATTACTGTTGTCACACGAGGACTAATTTTATCGAAACCCATAGTTTATAATTGAATCAGATACACTACTAACATTCATGCTCTTAATGTGAGAACCGAGCCTACCAACGCTTAAACCACAGGCACTAACCAATTTAGCTTACAACTCAGCTTTACTTAAACTGCCGTTGCTGATTTTTCACTGTTAAGTCTTTTCGATTAAATCATTGAAGGAGAACACCAGGAAAACTAATAAAAAAATATATAAATATTTTTAAAAAATTTTATTTCCATGCTGAAATAATCGTTTTCATGCTCAAATTTCAAAGTCATCAATAAAACAAGTTGCTGTCACATATAATAAGTCATTTTAATCAGACTTATTTTTTATTGTTTTATTGACCACATTTAAGTTTGAAATAAAAAATTATAATTATGATTCAATATGTAAAAATGATATTTGAGCTGATTTGTATTGTTATTAAGAAGGATTTTTTTAATCAAAGATCTTATGTTGTAATGAGTCAAACGATATAAGTTAATAATAATTATAATTAAATGTTTAAAAAGCAGATTGTTTATTGTTATTTTAGGCTTTTGTGAAGGTTCATAAAAATACTGTTTCACATAAAACTGTATTCACACAAAATTTATGTTTGTCAAAAAATATCCACCCATCCATCTATCCATCCATCTATTCAAAATTCTTTTACTAAAATTCAAGAATACTTTTAAATTTGTAAGAGTAAATTTGATTCACCCATTAATTTTTGTACGCATTTGTTATTCTTCGACTTATAAAGTTTCCTAAAAAAATTACTCCTACCTGTGAGTTCATGTTCTTATAAGACAATTCTAAGAAATAGAAAATATTTTTCCACATCTTCAGCTTCTTTTTGCAAATGGCTTGTAAACAGCGCGAACTATTTTCCCTTTTTCTAAATGGTATGTACTTCCACTTAAAAGTAGTGGGTTTGCTGTTAACGAAAATTTGTGTGGTGCACGTATAAAAAGGAGTGAGTAGTCCTCCTCCCTACAGGAAAAAATAATTATTTTTTTCTTTTAAGCATGCGCACTTCTGATAAAGCCCCAATCTGGTCTGAAAGGCAAATAATAAGTATTTTTTCTTTATGAGCAATTCTTTTATGAAGATAAAATAAAAGCTTCGCAAAATTTGCTGTTCATTATTTTTAATGATAAGTATTCAACAATAACTATAATTAATTAATTTGATTTTGAAATTAGAAAATAATAACAATTGATTATTTTTTACCAAATATTGAAAAAATCTTCACTTATGCATCATTGTTTTAAATTATTATTTTTTTTTTATCTTTATTAAAGGAAATTTTCTGCCCTAGTTAATTTTAGTGAAATACTACCTCATCAAAATATTTAAATTCATGTGTATTACTCAAATATATTTTTAGCTACTATTTTTTTATTTACATAAAAAAATGTTATTTAAATTTAACAAATGCATAGTTTTAAAAAGTTTTAAAAATTTTGTTTTCTCTAATTTTTTTAATATTTGGCTTAATTAGAATAAATAAATATTTATATTTATTCTAATTAAGCCTATATTATTGATTATATTCATTACGAATTGTTTTATCTTGTGTTGCTTTATTTAATACGGATAAAACTGTAAGCACAATATATGGAAAGATGAAAGGCTTCATCTAAGAACATAGCCTTTTACTTAGATTAATGAAAAGTCTCAACTCTTCAGAATAGAAATTTACAGATTCATAGTATTTTCAGTTTACAGAATCATAGTCTTTTCTTTTTATTTACATAAAAAAGGAAAGGAACTAAAGAAAAAATGAAATTTATTTTTTCTATCTTTTTACACAATGTATATATTTCTCTCTGTAATAACACAGCAATATTAATTAATAGTTTCTAACCTACCTTTTTACTCTTTTCTTATTAATAAACAATTTTCATTTAGATTTTTTACTTTTTTGGTAATATTTATTCCAAATATTTTTTTGATAATATGTGTCATTATAAGTTCAATAAAACTATGAAAAATTAAAAATATCCCAGTTTTTTTTAAACTTTTTTATGGGCTATTTTTTTAAAAGATTTCAAAAGATTTGTATTCAAAAGATTCGAAATCATTTAAGCACATACTAGTTCCTTCCCTTACATTTCATAACAATTAAACTATAAAATATATATAATTTAATTAATTTTTTATACATATAAGATTCCGGAACTAGTTGATTTTCTTGGTCTTGGTTATGAAAGCAACAACAATAAGCTTACAATTTTCATGGCTTTTTTTTCAAAATGATGATTCCAAAAATATTGCCGAAATTCAAACGACTCATACAGTTTATTACGTTTAGGGAATTTTATTATTAGGGGATACATTTATTAGAGAATAACTAATGTTGTAACAGCATGTGGTTTATCAAACTCCACAATATTTTTAAAGATAATTTAGTTACTGTTTGTTAGATAGGATTTTGAATTCTAAATTTATAATAAAAACAAAATGAATTAAGTAAATATGCATTTACATTGTAAGCCATCTTAAAATACCTTAAAACCACTATGAAAATATATTTTGATATTATACTTATTTCTTTAATTAAAAATAATTTTTATTTTCAATAAAAATAATATTAATGGAATTCCAATGAAGTAGTAATGCACAATAATGTAGCATATAACAATGCAATAGTTTAGCACATGTTCAATTTTAAGTTAATGATAAACATATATATGCACATCAGGAGTTAAGTGTATAAGACATTAAAAATGGATAATTTTGATTTTCATTTTATGGTAATATTTAGAAACAATATATGTATAAAAAACCGATAACTTATTAGCACATACCAATAACTTCAAACATAGTAGCAACAGCGATATGATATCGCCCAAACTGTGTATTTAAACAATTTACTTATTAAGTTTTTCTAAATTGAATTATTAAAATTTAATTTAACTTATGCGCAAATCTCGTCATTTTCTTTGATTGTATTGTAAAATTCTATGCATTATTCGTAAAATTTGCATTACTCATGGCAGAATTTAGGAATACATTGAATGTATTATAAGTATTTTTGCATTCATTTTATGATATTTATATTCCTTTTTAATTATATGGAACAGTTAAAATGTTTCCAAACATAATTTAATTAAAAAAAAAGAACACATGTTTTTCAAACATGATAGGAATAACTGCAATTTTGATTTTAAATGACTTCAAAATATTATTTTAGCATTTTTTTCAAAAATTTCTAATGCATGTTTTCAATGTTTAATTACATTTCAATCTTTCACTTAGTTGTAACTTTCTAAAACAAAAACTTTTCGAGAAGCATTTCTTTCTTTTAGCTTAATGAAATAACATCTACATCTTTTAGAGCAGAAAATATCTTTATATATTTCACAGTTTAAAATCTAAAAACTAGTTAGGATCAATGGCCTGAATCTGCTGTTGCAAATTGAAAATTAACAGACTGAGAAAACTTAACTGTGTGAATCTCTGAAAACTCAGAAGTATTTGCTGAGTTTTCCCATTTAAAATGAGGGCGTATAATG
This sequence comes from Latrodectus geometricus, assembly GCA_026290005.1. NCBI lineage: Eukaryota > Metazoa > Arthropoda > Arachnida > Araneae > Theridiidae > Latrodectus > Latrodectus geometricus. The sequence goes on from JAPDSC010046769.1 coordinate 9,440, forward strand.
CCTTAAGCGTTGTAACTATGTCTTAAGACCAGATATAGTTGGGACGCTTAATAACTATAGATCGGAGACAGAATTTTATGAATCTGATCTTGGTCAAAAAGCTTATATATTACATGCAGTATTAGTTGCAATATAAATTCATAATATTTTGAAACAAGTTTTCTAGTTTCCATTGTATAAACTATTGCTTATAAAAACAAACAGCGAGTAAATTTTTTTTGTTTTGTTTGCTTAAAACTTTCATTTGTTTTATGGAAATATCCTGAAAATATTCAATAAAAATATTAGGATAAGTTTCCAAATTTTTTGCTCCTTTAAAAATAGTAAAAAATGGCTTCTGATAAAAAAACTTGTAAGGAAAGAAATTAATTTTTTGCTAAACGAAAAGTATTTAACTTAGTAATCTGCTGTCTCAATTAATCGAACGTTAATAAATCTAGGACCCCAACTGCCATGTATTAATTTTAAGCTTCACATAAAATATTTTTGATGGTTAATACAACGAATATTTATAAAAAAAATCGGCTTAATTCTAATTTGATACGTAACAAGGTGGATTTGATTACATTTGTGAGCGTCATGAAGTTTGTGATCTGTAGTTGTTGCTTTGTTTTTTGTTACGTTTACTTATACTTATGTATTTTAATTTATCCTTTTATGCCATGATTATTTAATTATCATATCTAAACTTTTTATAGTATGTTCAAATATTTGTCATTTCGAGATTTCTATTTTCTTTGTTTTTGATTGTCAATTCTTGATGACCATCGTGAAAGTGTTGCTTAATGCATCATTTCAACGTTGGTGCTATTTTTGAAAATAACACCAAGTATATTACGTATACTAGGATTTTACCAATATATAGACATCCCTTGTAGAGAATTTTAAAAATATATACAATTTTTATATTTTACTTACATATTATCTTAAAATTAAATGTGGCTATGGCATATTACTTCCACACAATTCTTTTAAGTATGTATGGGATTCTACTTTAGAGTACAAAATTAAGGCTTTGTCTTTTTCAGCGTAGTAAGTTAGAAGAAAAACAACAAGCAGAAGACACCCCCAGTACTTGACCTGGCATATCAGACGTATTATTTCACTCGGAGGGAATTGTGACCACGACTTATTTAACATGCCTCAGTCACTTTTAAGCACCACGGATATTTGGCTGCATCGGGATTCAGGCTCATTATCTTCAGGTAAAAAGAACGACGCATAACCCAACAAGCAACAGTTGTCTCATAATTCTGCTGAGCTTTTGTTGTTGCACCAGCATGTTTTTCCTGTACTTATCTCAGAATTAGGCTCTACCAGTTAGGTAGAAGCAGACGGGTGGAAGTTTTCATAATTTAGAAACAGGGATCAAGCAGAAGACTCCCAATACTTCTTGGCCTAGCACCCACAGAGGCATCATTTCATATGGTCTACATCGCTTTGATGGTAAATGTTTGCACATA
>JAPDSC010046772.1:0-20916 GCA_026290005.1 Latrodectus geometricus
AGCAAACCAATTTTGCACATTTCTGGCACGATGTAAAGTTGCATAATCGTTCATCAGAGTAAAAGGTCAGCCGCATCCGATCAAAAATGAAATATTGCTAGGTGCTTTTGATGTGCCAGCATATTTAGGTATCTAATGGCTGTTTGTTTACCCTGGAGGAATACCAGTTACGTTACTAATTTGTTCTTATCATATATTGGGACTCAGAGATGCCCACAGTTATTGGAACTCAGAATGACACTATCATTGTATATTAGAACTTATAGCCTTAATCACTATATATTGAAAGTCAGAGACAATCTGAACAATTGTTATTGGAACTCAGATTAACACTTTTGGTACTCAAAAATACTTTGAACCACTGTTGTCATTGACTGTACTTTTTTCCAATTTTCATAAAATCCCGTAACTATTACAGTGCATCGATTAACATACTGGCTGATATATACTTACAAACAACTCATTTCTCCAAAGCTTACGTTACGTTAAATTTTCTAGTCTGATAGCTGTTAACAGAAGGCTAATTAAGAACTTGTTAAGAACACATTTCTTTGAAATGTCTTGCAATAAATAGTAGCTCAGTTCTAGTTTTTCATGAATTAGAGTATCGTTCTCTTAATTGTAATTTGCGATATGTTAATGTTTATTGTTTATGTCACCATATAACGTTAATCATTGTCACATGATTTTATAATTAAAAACGTTTAGTGATTTAATGAAACGAGGATAAATGATTAAATGTATTACTTCAACATGCTAAATTAGGTACCATTGACTAAATTTTTTTTTGGAGTGAATGCATTTTTTGCAAAGAGTACATTTGAACACCTTTCATATTTAATATAAATGCGGTTACCTTGAATATTTACTCATATTTTTTTTAAATCTAGGTGGAAAATTTCCTTAACGGCCGATCACCCCTCAACCTTACGATGAGGATAGGCGATCACATGATGTTCATCCAGCTTCAACTCTCTACAGACCTCACTCCCTCCAGCTCACCCCCGCCGACCCCTCCGACAACGCCCACCTCCACGACAACAGCGCCCCCGTTTCCGTCGCCGACCGTCGTCACCTCTACAACAGTCGCCTCTCCACCTTCGCCGCCTCCGTCGCCCAAGACCAGGACACCCCTACCTGTGGGTGGCAGCAACCGAGAAGCCTTCAGCAACCAAATATTTGCAGAAGCGAGTCGCAACCTCACGCACACACTCAGGCAGTTGTCCTCCTCCGCCCTCACCAGGAAGATGAACGAGAGCTGCAACGTGAGAATCCTTCTAATATTACATGACATTTATATATTGCATCTGTAATCTAACTCAAGGCTCCGATGCCTGCTTCAAAATAGATTTACTATTTTTCAATATCTCAATGAATCATTGCATGGTATTGTGTTTGCTGTTGCAGGGCAGATGCTGTATAGCCAGGCGGCACGGAGGCGCAGTCATCGAAAGCATGTACCACCACGGCAAGGGAGTTTTCTCCGGCACTTTCTCTGGTAGGCATGATCTCGAAGTTTTCCGTTCATTTAAGATTGTTGTTGTTTTTGTTACATATGACACTTGACGAAGCCAAACCCGCCCGTCAGGGACTGGGCGAATAAAATCAGAAAGAGCGTCTTCCGTTTTTGAGCAGAACCACACCACCTATGAGGGTGACAGTACGACTTTGACTAATAGATAGCAGCACCATCTGAGTCTTCCAATTTAGTGATAGGAAGCTAGAGGAGACCCAAGGCCTAGCTTCTAACACCCCAAGAGATAATAATTTGAAATGGGAACATGGAGGACATTGCAATCATGACATATTTTACGTGCTCCAGTCGCCATTAGTGAACAGGACGGATATTTGTATAAGCCTTTATTCGAACTCACTACCTTCTGGTGACGAGAACGACCAGCCCCCACTGCGGCCCTTCATTTAAGATTTGGTGGCTTAACCACTTTTTTTAATCAATCATCACTATTTGATAGAAGACAAACACTTGTTTCCTAAGTATGATTTGACGGCGCATTATAGATTAAAATGTTGTAAAGTATTCTAATACTCATCGTCTTGTGGGTTTATCAAAATGGCCATATTCAAGTGTCCCCGGGTAGGAAACCACAAACAGCCACCATGCAAACGAGTCTGCAGAAGGGCAACATCCATTTCGAATTATTCAACAGTTGCTGGGATCGAACTCGGGACTTTTCGTCCTGAATACCACTGTCTCACAACTAAGTCATGATGAATGACTCCTAGATGGTTACTTCGTCATTGTGGGAAAGAAATGAGTTCGAATTCCGGCTTAACAGGAAACCCGCCGTGTTTTCAAAAGGCGACTGGGGGATGTTGAGTATGTCGATGTTTGATTGTCCTCCCAGTAAAATGATACCTCTGGGTATAGCAGCTCGTGTATTGGGGGTGTTCTGCTTGATGCCAGCTTCTAAATAACTAAAACTTCAACCCAGCTGCTTCTATCTAACTGGTAGAGCCCATCTTAAATTTAGGTATCGGGAAGTTTGCTAATGCAACAGCAACTAGGTCACAGACAGTATTCGGAAGTGTTTGCGAATGGTGGAGAGAATGAGGTCATCTGATTTCCTGGCATTCCTTGACAAAGACATCCGTTTTGAAATACTTTTTTTTTAATAATCATAACACTTAATTGGTATATGCTTATGTAATATGATGCAGAGTGTGAGTGCTAACTCTGATCGACTTTGTCATTTGATTGTGTATCGAAAGTATATACATGGCATGCGTTTGAAGCATAACATGTGATTCTCCAATGAATCAACTACTTGCTCATCTGTTTGGGGGAAGTTGAAAAGAGAGTATCTGATAGCTGTTGTAAGGTATTTAGACACCTTCCGAGAGGGAATCTCATGGAAAGACAGACATGCAAGCAGAAAACTGGAACGCAACATACATCTCTCATTATTCACAGAGGCTACGAGCTTTGACTGGTGATTGGGAAGTAATATGACTTTGACTGCGACTGAAATGTAATAGGAACCTTGAATGTGAAGTAATAAAATTTTTGACTGTAACTGGAAAGTAATTAGATCATTGAAGTTAGTGTCACTTGACTTGTTATTACGGATGAAAATTGAGTATTCAGCGATATCGTTGGGTCGTAGAATAATGAATTTTTATCAGTTAAATAACAGATTAATTCAACATTCCTCGATGTTGTTATGTTTAAAAACATTATATAACTTACAGTATTTATTATACACTATAATAACGATATCGTGGTCAAAATATCTCTGTTCGGAATGTCCTAATACCTCTGGAGGTGGTTGGGGACGGGCAATGGGTCTTTTCTGGCTTCAATCTCAAAATTGGAAGAACCAGATGGTGCTGCCATCTATGGGCCAAAGTCGTACTTCCACCTTCATATGAGGGTGCTCTATTCAAAAAAGGAAAATGCTCTTTCTGACTTCCTTCGCCAAGTCCCTGACTAGCGGGCTTAGCTTCGCCAAGTGTAACATGTAACAACAACAGAAACAGTTTCCTTGAAATTGACGTAAAACGAAGTGTTATACATGAAAACGGTATTAAAGAGGCTAAAATTTGCAGGTACTTTGAGTCCTCTCCTTCAGGACAAAGAGGGGCGGCCACGACGGAATATTTGCACCATCGTCCACATCCTGAACGATCTTCTGGGAGCATCCTCTCACTGCAACCCATCCCCTCGTTGCACCCCCCATCGAACGTCAACAGCTCAAAAGAAAGTTAGTGGTAAGTTTGAGTTCCCATTTTTTATTAATTTCCTCGACTCTTTTATATATACTGCTGCAATATTGGTAACTTACGAACGAGATTGGTTTTTTAATTGTCATTACAACAGAATTGCCATCCAATGTACCTTTTTAGTTAGTTAACCATTTCTAGTATCTATATCACCATATCTAGTGGTCTGCGTGCTTGAGAGTGGATGGGAGGTCTTGGGTTCGAGTCCCGGTTCGTGCATGGATGTACTTTCTCTCTTGCCTGTGCCCTTTCCTTGTGTAAATGAGTTGTGAATGGTTGTTTATGTGAGGAATCCAAACTCCACACCAAATTACAGCTCAGTTGGAAAAGGGGAGCAGCGCACCCCATGTTGCCCGCCTAGCCGATAATAAATAACAACAAATATTTCTATTTCATCAATTGTTGTTTATTTAAAATGAAAGCAATGCATCTTCTTTAACAATATACTACTTTTTTGGCGATATTGGCTTGGCTGGCAATATAGGGTGCGCTGCTCCGCTTTTTCAACAGAACCATAACTTGGTTTGGAGTCCGATTTCCTCAATACACACATGCCATAGGTACCCCGTTTAGAGGGTAGACAACCATTCTCATACTTCATTCATACAAGGAAAAGAAAAAGACAAGAGTAAAGATTAATGCAATTAAAATAATGCGTTCGAAAAAAAGAAATTAAAATTGATGTAACCTAAAGTGAATGAAAAGGAGAAGTGTGTTAAGTTTTATGTAATCTAAAATTTTGTAAGGAACAACTTTGATATACACCCCAAAAATTTAGCGCCAAAAACTGGCGCTCCCTACGGACTTTTTAGGGTTGCTGTTTCTTATTTTGGTGTTGCCAATTTAGATTTTTTCAGCTTTTAGGTTTTTGCTGTTGTCAAATTTAGTATTTTCTCGTATTTGTACCATTTTTTGAGTTTTTTTTTTTTTAAGTTGTGTTTTGTTATTAATTATTTGTATTTAGCAAAAATCCATCTTGGCGAGAAAATAAGGCGCCAAAAACAGGTATTTTGCTTGGGGAGAAAAAAAAGTTGTCAAATTTCCGATTTGGGGGGGGATATCAAAGTAGTTCTTTTTGTAAAATAATTAGAAAAATTAATGTATACAAGGAAAGAACAGGACCTTTTCCCATTCGATGTCTATAGCCATGTATTTCTGTGTAGTTTTTAAAAAACATTGAACAATGAGCATTATGTATAACCCTAATGCACCTTATGTATACATTGCTCAATGCATTACCAATGCACTTTATATTATTAAATACAATATATATATACAGTAAAATTTTTTATATACAAAAAATATATAAAAAATGATGTTTTGTTGAATAAATTACGTATATTTTTTCATTAGTCATCATCATTTGGAATTCATTCTTGTAGTGTAAATCCAATTATTAAATTATAATTTAATTTTTTTTCTTTTTGTTCGATCGGTTAGGGATTGTCCCAACTGTATATGAATATTAGGTACGGTTTAAGTTTATTGGTATACCTACGCGGTCACTTTTTGAACACAAGGATTAATTGAACCGAGATTTCATTATAAAGTAGACTACAAGCTACCTCAAATAATATAATCGAAGTAGGAGTGAAACCGACAAGTTCGATTCCTGCTTCGAATTGATGAAACATCTAAACGAAACCATATTTAGTTAAAAGTCCAAGCGATGATTATAATTTGTTAAATCGGTTGTAGGCAGTAAGGGTTAAACTATGCAATACAAAATATAAAACTATTCCATTGTTACAGATCTTCTTTTTCCTTACAGAAGACTCGCTCCGACAAAAAGAGGACAAAGCATTGAGGGAAAAGGTGCAGCACATTCAGACGCTTCTGAAGGAGAAGCGGAAATACAGGAGCAGAGCTGCATCGAGGCCCTCCCCCTACCCCAATCCCGAAAACAGGAGATCAGGAGGTCTCTTCTTCTCCACCACTTTGGATCCCGAACGACACGAGGACTCGAAGCCACTCGCAGACTACAGCTCTGAAACGGCTGCCGCCTGAATCGAACTGACAGGCCTCCGCTGGTCACATTCTCTGCATGACGATGGTTAAGGAAGCACTTTAGATGCAAAGAGGTGCTTATTTCTCATGTTGATATTCAAGAAATCGTCCTCAGAGGTTATTGGTTTCTAGAGTACACATTACTGAAATGGTTACACATTTTCATTCGCGCACCCCACATCGTTACACTCCCACTGCTTTTTTTCTCTTCTCATATATATATTTATTACATATATATTCTAGATACTATATATTCTCATACGCATTATAGAGTCTCTACCGACCTAGGTACTATGGCTTAGAATTAGAAAGTATTAATACTGAAAAGTATAAGTATTCAAACTCTAGTGGCCTTTATGACTGACAGTGCACAATGCATTGTTTTTCATAAGGAACTATGCTTTTCGTGCATGAAAACTCGAATTCTTTGACCTCGTGCGTTCCACTCACTGCCTTACGATAAAAATGCAATAATTCTATACCTAGAAGTATTCTGAAATTGTATGCATGGTTTATATATCGTCCGCATTTGACACCTAGACATCAATGATTATGTTACATATCATCTAAAACATTTTTGTTTTGAATTGTTTATGGAAAAGTTTATTTATATTTGTACATTAGGATATTTTACAATAATAATATTATGATCTATTGTTTCTGTTATTTTCTATTTCTCTGGGCTTATGAAATTAAGTCAACTTTCTAATTTAATACTCAGAATTCAAACAAAATAAATCGCAAACTTGTTTTGATTTATATTGTTGAGCATCTAAACAATTTAAATTGCAATATTGTTCAAATGTATTTTGTTAAATAATCAAGTAGTACAAATTGCCTTAAATAATATGTAACTAATTGAAATTTTTTTAAAGTAAAAATAACTTCACTTTATACTTTAAAAATATCTTTCTTTTATTAAGTTGTTTATTCTGCATGTTTCATATCATGATTCTCCAAACAAAAAAGCGAAGCAAAATTTTACCGGCAATTTAATACTTGATTATTTAATTTATTTCATGTTGCCGATTCTGTTTAGTCGCCTATTTGATTATATTTATTTATTTTTTATTTTTTTGATAAAATTTTGTGTATATCCCAAACATTTAAATTCTTATTATAATGTTCCTTCGTAAAAATTTACTATACGGTCACCCTTGGCGATTTTTTCAAAATTTCGCCAAAAATATCGCCATTTTGCACATGCGAGATTTAAAAAAAATTGAAAAATAATGCCGGTGCGCAAAAATGGGTTGCTAGAAAATGTTATTTATCACCAAATGTGTAATATTTGCGCCAAGGTTGATTGTACAGTAAATCTGATCCTATTCCTTTAAATCATCATCTCTTATCTTGATTAGGTGACAAAATTTCTATATTTGTTATAAGAAGCTTTTCCCATAAATTAAATTAAAACGTAACTTTTATCTAATTTATAGGAAAAGCTATATTTTCTTTCAAAATACTTTTGAATGTGTTAATTTATAATGTGCTGAGCTTGTTATTATAAATCACTTTTTTAATTCTCAAAAATCAGAAATAACATCTAAATATGTATAAACTATTTCATTCAATTTATATGTGATTTATTTTTGTTGAAAATTGTTTCTAATTTGTTATTAACCAAAAACAATATTATGATAAATACATTATAATAATTGAAAACAGATTTAATATTTAAAGTACTAACATTTTTATATAATTAGTCACTAAATAATTTTAAATTATATAAAATAATAATGCAGTCATTTTGTTTTACTTATATATATGTCCAAAAAAATATGGAAATGCTGTTTTACTATCTCAATTTTTTTTAAATTATACCAAAAAAAATGTTCTGTGAATAGTATTCCCTGTCTTTATTGTATAAATGTATACGATTTTAATTTGTGTAGACATTTTCTAAATTAATATAAATAGTATTCAAAATTTTTAATAAAAGTAATAAAATTTTGAGTATGAATGCATAAAATATTATGAAATATATGCTGAAAAAAAATATTGTGTTTCTTCACCGGAAATACTTACTAGTGAATATTTTTATTATTAGGTAAAATTATCATCCTAAATCAGAATTGGAAACATTTTTTACTATCACGTTTTAAACTTAAATATGTTTTTTTAAGTGAAAAAATGTGCTTAAATATTACATTAAAGTATTTAAAAATTTCTCAATGAGCACCTTTTTTTATAAAAATTAAATCACTATGCAAAAATAAACTATCTAATGCTTGTATATTCAGATATCTAATTTATAATAAACGAAAAGTTGTAATTTTTCTTTTTAAGAGTGCTAATTGTTGCTGATTATTTATCCACTCGTGCTAATTTAAGTTTTGTCTTGGTCTCTCTTATTCGCCCAAATTCATACATTCAATTCAGCCTCAGCCAATCAAAGCTCGTTATTCCCCAAATTCTTATTACCAAGTATTGGTGACTTCGTAAAGGAATTGCTCAATTTTTAATTACATCGAAATTGCAAAATATCTGCTGGGTCTTTTTTGTAAAATCTGGAGATTGTTATTCAGATTCTGTAAAGCTCTAATCTTTCGAATTTTTTAAGCTATTTAAGATACAAAATCTTATAACTAGTACTATTTTTATAGTTCGAATACTTTAAGTTTTAACAATAATTAATTTCTATATTAGTAAATTACAAACAGTAACTAATGTTATTTGTTTAAAGTGAAAGTACTTATATTTTGAAATAAATATCATTTTGGTCAGTCTTTCGTGTTGAGTGATATTGAAAATATAAATTTTCGTTTAACATAACAAAATTTACTGGATGAATGCGTTTACACATTTTTGTTACTTTAATTTTATAAATTTAAAAATTTGGATATCTTTTATAACTTTTAATTTACTACCGATTATCTTAGTTTAGCAACGAGATTGCAAAATCACTCACAAATTTCTACTTCTGATAAAGTATTAAACAGTTTATTTCTCATTGAATTTTTAATTTTTCTTTTCTGTATTTAAATAATCCAGAAGCTTTGTAATTTGCATTTTTGTTACAAAATTTGATCTCAATTAAAATTAGTTTATAAATTAAATAACTTTTAGATTAATTTTTATATAAAAGATTCGAAAGATTTGGGGTTCGGTGTAGATTAGGGTACACCTTGGTTTAGCGAAATATGTGGGCGATAAAATTTAATTTCTGGTAACCCTGGTATTTTCAGCGTTTTAACTAACGTAGTTTTATGGTTAGCATTTTGTTATAACATTTTAACGCCTATCTTAGCATTAAAAAAAAATAGCCAAAATCAATGGGTACCCTAAATTAAACTTTTACTAAGATTTTAAGTTCAATATTTTAAGGAATCTTCTAGAATTTATATTTAGAGTTAGTTGTTTTTTATCACCCGAACACTTGACAATATTGTCAAAATTGCCATAGCAAACTATCTGCACCTAGTATTATTTCACACGCATCTAAACTGTTATACTTAACAACGCATATTTATACACCCTAATTCCATTGTACTTTGTACAAAATCTGTAACTTACTTCTGTACGTACTTATGTACAAAATACCAGTATGGGAACATACGTTGTAAATAGGATTAATAAAGCAATACATTGCATTGTTAGATTATAGCATTTGAGGATGAGGAAGTTTTTGTCATCTTGTTTTAATGCTCAATACAAGTCCTTATGATTTGTGTTATTTACTCTTTCATGTTGCTGTTTTGTATTTTGCAGTGATTTTCCTGGTTTTGTCCTTGGGATTCACAAAGTTGTAGTAGTATATTACTGCTATATTACTCTTCATAAGTGACTAGATTGTAAATACTAGAGAGGCTGCTCATCTTATTCTAGATGTAAATGTTCTTTTTTTGTATTCTAATCAGATGTAGATAAATGTTCTATGCAAAGTAGAATATTCCATAACACGAATATTCTACACAATGTAGATGTCGTCTATGTACATGCGTATATGCATGGATTACAATGAAGTTATGAGGTAGCTTGTTCATATAGCACTGTACAAGCAATATGAGCTTACTGCAAAACTTCGAGCTAATTATATAGCTTCAGCACAAATTATATTAGAATAATTGTACTGTTTTTATACACTTTCAGCATTTAAATTCTTATTTTAAAAACTCCTACTATCAAAACAATAAGGTAGGAAAATTGCCTTGTTTGCATTAGCATTCCAAAGTCTTTGTTGAACAATATATTATGGATCTTTTTTGCATCAGTTATTTAACATAAAAATTTTTATGTAATTAAATTAATTCAAAGTATATATTCCTTACTTCAAATTCATTTAATGTAAGCAAGATTTTTATATTTAACTCAGATTTATGATTTTAGTAATAATTGTAATAAAAAAAATTGTTTTTATAAACCCAGGATCCATAAGCACAATGTATCGAAACAAATTCAAGATCAAAAAATTAAATAAAATCGTAAGTGATTTCGAAATAACAAATTAATTTTTATTGGAAATTGTATTTTAATCAAAAATGTGTTGTTGTAATATGTTGTTAAGCATCATTTATATGTTGTTAAATGTTATTTAGCGCAGTCATAAATCTATAATTTTATTAGTAATGAATATATATTTCAATTTTTGAGTAAAATGCTCTGTTTGAGGTCATCAGTGTTCGAGAAGCTTTGAAATAATTTTTGTAAACTATTATTCATTAGTAAAAAAGTTTTTTTTAATTATTATATATGTAATATTCAATCAGTCATTAATAGATTTTTGTCTGTTCCTTTTTATATTTCACGTATTGCATAAAATTGTTATAAATATTAAATTTCTATTTACCTTTTTGCAATACAAAAAAGTATGCAATTAATGATTGAAAAAATGAATTCAGAATTAAGTAAAAATGTTTTACAGTGAGCTCATTTTGTTTTATATAATCACATTGTCCTGTGTTCAGTATTAAAATTGATTACTTACTATTTTTTACAAATTTCTGCTTATTGTATTATCTATCTAAATGTCGCAGTATTTTTTGAAGTATTAGCCTCTGTGTGAAATAAAATAGTAATTTTTTAATGGTATATAGCTTGTCAAAATAGGAATGGGTGCCTTTTGTTTAACAGTTATTTAAACAAAATTGCTATTTTTTATATTATATTATATTTTATTATAAATTCTTGATTATTTAATCAAATGTTTATAAAATTTAACTCAGCATCCAAAGGTAAAACTTTATAATAGAGCTTTGGTAATAATAATGAATAGAAAATATAATTAACGTTTTACATTCATTTGTGAAGTTAATTTATTTAAAAATTGTTTGAAATATAAAATAATATTTATTTAAAATGCATTATTAGTTTATTAAAAAATTATTTACATATAATTATATATCAAGAATAGTTTTTTATGATCTGGTAGATCAAAATAAAACTGTATGACAAAAAAATATCGCTTTGAATGCAGATCGTAAGTACCTCTTTACATTAGCTAGCGTAACTTTAGTCAAACAGTTTATAGGTTTGATTCTAACCTCGTGTGTAAATATTTGCTGTGGAACACAGAATATAATTCAGATAGTTGGTACTAGATTAATTAAGTATTTGGTCTTGGTAGAAATAGTAACTGTAAAATGATAAAACCAAATTTCTTAACGAAAATAATATTCATTCTTAAAAACATTTATATTAATTAATTTGTAAAGTATGTGTATATTGATAAGTTTTTAAAATAGAAAAATATTCTTTGAAATTTTTAAATCAATTTATATCCTGCATTATTTTATGTCACTTTAATTATCGCATAATTTTAAAATTTCTCCATAAAAATATAAATTGGCATGTTTATCTATTCCTTATTGTTTGTGCTCTTAATATTCTGATATATTCATAAATTTAACTTTATGATTAATATATAATTATGAAATCAAATTTAAATTTTCTCATTCCTAAAAAATATTATTATGTTATTGTTTTAAATGAATTGCATCCCAGAAATACTTTTTATACAAACAATATTAAATTAATTTTCATTAAGAAAACACATTAAAGTTCATATGTGTTGCCACTGTTTGGTCACTTTATGGACACCTGGAGTAATTTGAGTAGGACCTAAAGTTGAAAATGGACACAACGAATAAAAAATACTCACTATCTTTATGGTAGTTAAACTCACAAATTTTTTAATTTAAGGCAAGAGTTTCAACTATTCAACCACAATTATTTGGAAAGAACGCTATATATATTATAATGAAGAAAATAAAGAATGTAAATGAGAAAAAAAAATGAAAAAGAATTTAAATAAATGCTTAAAATATGATATGTAATTCACACAGAATCTTATTTTAATTTCACCACTAGTCAAAATTACTCATTTAAACCTGCTGAATGTTTTTGTATTAAGATACTTGATTTAAATTTAAAGCAAAAAATAAAAATTAATAAGTAATAGTAACATTTAGAATTGAAGTATTTTTTTTTAATTTGGGAAAAGAAACTTATTAATGAATTTTCCATCGTATTTTCAATTGATCAATCCTGATTAGATAAGCTTCCTTACTATACAAAACGGCGATCATTAAAGCAATTCAATAAATGTTCTAAAACGCGTCGATGAAATTTATTAATAACAAGAATTATTTTATGTTTTTATAAATTAATGTAAAAATTTCACAGAGGCTTTTACTGCAATGTTTTGTCTAAGCATATCATATTTCCTGCCAAAGCTGGTTTCTGTGTTCAAAATATTGTCATATCATAAAATAAAAAAATGCAACAGCTGCAGAAGTTGCGATTTGTTATGAATGTTTTCTTTTCTGTATTGGTTTGTCATGATTGTGTTGCGCAAATTATTATAAATGCATCTCTGTTTCGATTATTTATGTACTGTCAAACAGTTCCTTCGAAAATTTTGGAAATAAAACATTGTAAACAGTTTTGTCTTGTGATTTTTCTGATGGTATCTACAACATGAAACAGTTGAAGGAACAATTGAATGACTGTTTCTCTTTCAGTAAAATATCAGTTAGTTAATGAATATTTTGTGGTGACATCACAGAAAATTGTCATAAAACTCGAATTTGAAAACAGTTTTTTGCCAATTTGAAACAGTTTAATATATATATATATATATAAACAAACAAAATTTATATTAGTATATGTAAAATATAAGTATGGGAATATATTCAGCGCAAAAGCAGCATAAACCGAACCCTATAAAATAGATACTCGAAAATTGTTTAAAATTATAAGAACAAAAGCATGGCTGAAAATTTAAATGATGTCTTGGGGGCTAAATTTAGACATTAGTCTTCAACCATTGCAGAAAAACCTTATTTTATATCATTGTGGTCAACAACCACATGATATAAAATAAGGTTTTAATAATAATATAATTAAAAATAATATAAACAATGAAAAACGAATAATAATGAAACTGATCATGTTGGTTCTTCATTGTTTTTCATTTTATTGATTCATCTAACTTTATTTATATTTTAAATTTCATTTTGTATTTGCTGGTTATGTATTATATCTCTTTTGATTTTCTAATTTTAAATAATTTTCGAGTATATCACTCTGTATATATATATATATATATATATATATATATATATAACCGATAAAAGGTTGCCTCTATGAACTTGTGCTAAAAAAAAATCGATCTATTTAATAAAAATAGTTTTTGTATTTCATCTCTTTCGGTTTTCAAAAACAATTAACTAATGAATTTGCAGATTTCCTTTAAATAATTTTATATTAAATTTGCTTTGCATTGCAAAATCAAGATCTAATAATATTATGGACACGAAATAAAAAAAAGGAGCAAGTTCTAAATTTCCGTGTTAAATAATACAGATCAAGATTTTAAACAAGGCATGGGTCATCAAGATTAAAGAATATTGTTATTCTTAAATTACTATATACGCATATTTATATAAATTTTAATCTTCATTTATTAAATAGAGAATAAAATATTTATTAGCTATCAACTAAATTTGACACCAAGATCTCAAATGATGCTGTTGATTTTAATCAGAACATCAGATAAGGAATATTTCACTCATATCATTTATTATAGAATTTTTTTGTGGCAATTTTTAAGGTAGAGAAATTTTTGCGGCAACAAAACATCAAATGTCCTTTTACTTGAAATAACATTCCTCAGAATAAAATTCAGTGCCTATTGGGAATTACATTTTAATAAAAATGCAAAAAAAAAAATAAATAAATAAATAAAAAATAAAAATGCGTCGAATATTCTGAAAACGTTATGATTGTCTTCAATGGTAAAGAGACAAAAAAATAACATTTCTATTTTTTTGCTTTAATTACAAGCTGGGTAAAAAAAATATTTAAAAACACGTTCTTGAAAATATGATATTGAAGTAAATTTAGTAGTAATATTTGTATGGCCAGAATATTTGTTACCAAGATATTTTAATAAATTATATACAGTAGAAGTCCATTAATCCGGCATCCAACAGTCCGGAATGCCCGATAGTCCGGCATCTCTCCGGAAAATTGTAAAAATTTTGATTTTCTCCCAAAGTATGTCTGTAAAGGAAATAAAAAAGCTCGAGAGCTATTCGGAAGTTTTCTGAGTGGTTCGAGATCATCCGGAAGCGCTCGGTATTGTTCGGAAACAATTAGCGGCCGGTTAGTCAATAGTAAACGTAACTTTTGAAACTGTTTATAAAAAAAGTGATTTCCGTTCTAACTGTACACAGGGTGACCATGCTTTCAAAACCTAAGCCTAAATAAAGTGACTCAGATGCCGAAATGGAAGAAAAGGAAAAATCAGCTGGGCAAAAGCTGCAGCTAAATAAGTTTATCTCTTTTGCTGAGGCTAGTACAGTGCTTCAGAAATTATTGATTTCCATATCATTAGAAATGAATTTTGAACTAAACGTCAAAAGTCAAGAAAACAAAAAGACATTCATGACTTTTTTAAATCTAAGTGAAATATGTTTTACAGTACGTGTACATACATTATATGAGATGTAAAATAAACTTTGTTGTATGTATTTGCATACTATATTTGTAGTTTAATTATTAACCTATTGTTCTTATAATTACCGTCCGATAGTCCGGAATTTTCGGTAGTCCGGACCGAGCCGGTCCCGAATTATCGGACTTCTACTGTATATATATATATTTGTATATAACATAGTATTTCTAAACATTACCCTTAATAATTGATTACTTTCTTAAACTTACTTTTTATCAAGGAGTAAATTCTCTTTTATAACCTGAAAATAAGTATTAAAAACATTTATTTTTGAATAAAATTATTCTAACGCATTGTTATATATAGAATATAACAATTAAATAAATACATTTAAAAATAATTTTCTAATACATACAATTAAAAATAAATGCATTTAAATTAAAAATAATTTTTGTAACTTAAATAATTTTAATTGTAAACAATTAGAAAATTATTTTTAATTGTAACAATTAAAAATAATTTTCTAATACAGACATTAAAAATGAATAATAAAATTAAATAAAAACAATTAAAGATAATGTTCTAATATAAGCGATATTTTACAATAAATGAATTTGGTCTTATACAACTAATTTTCTTATTAATGTTTTTAAAAATCATGCCAATCATAGTATAAGATTTTTATCTTTATTTTCATAGAACACTCAAATTTTGATTGATGCACAGTTAATATCCTGATACAATGTTTTGACCGGATGAATGTTAACCGTGTATTTACACAATCAAATTAACTTTAACGACATTCATAGTTAAAAATTTCCAAAAAAAATAAAAATAAAAATCCATCTTTTTTTTTATATTTCTGTTCTTATTTCTTTTTTTAAAAATATTTCGGGAGAAATAAAAAAATTATTATCTGCTTTCTAACAGTGTTTATTAAAGTGGCGCCTTTGAATATTTTATTGTTTTGCGATAAAAGAAAGAACTATTCTATTGTATCATATTTCTAACTTTATGTGTTTATTATATTTTGTGTACCATTCATTTTTTATTTCATTTCGAGATGGAGAATAAAAAATGATTACAACGTTTTTTATTCAACATAAATAACAAAATGAGAAAAGATATGTTATTGAAGTCGCAACATTTATTATTCAATAGAAATTATTCACAAACATAAAGTATAATTCTGTTTGTTTATTTACTAAAATTTTAACCCAGGATGAATTGAAACTAATATAGAATGAAACTGATATCAGATTCTTAATTTTTGAATATAATTAATTAAAAACATAAACTATATGTTTAATTTCAAACATTTAGTTTCAATGTTTGTAATTAGTTTTAAACATAATTTACACTGATTTGAATTCAATATATAATATTTTAATGCGTTGAAACCACGATGCATTCCGGAACTGTGCTCGCTTCAAGAATGGAGGTGAATGGTTCTTAAAATTGTCTTCTATGCATAACCTCTAAAGATAATGAAAAAATATCAGTGGCATTGTATCACCCTTTCTTTTAAACTTCCTAAAATCTAATTTTTTTAAAAATAAAAATAATATTTACTGAGGAATTTTTAAAATGTATTGTTTTCAACCACTTCAACGAAAATGTTTACGTTTTTCTCAATATGTCACCCATCGAAAATCCATTGGAACAAACATGAAAAGATTCTTGATTCAGTTATTAATTTCATAATTAAAGGAAATTTACAAGCATTTCACTATTTATTCGATTAGGTTTTAGCTGATTTATCCGTGATAGCTTATTTCGTGTTCATAATGTGAACTAAATTGAACTAAATTACTTAAATAGTAAACATTGTTAAAGAATAGCAAATGTTATTTTTCTAAATTGCATTTTTTCTTGAAATTAGATATGCGTTTATCACTGGAAGGTGCTCCTTGCGAAAATATGCGGACTCTTTTATTGTATCACAAAAAATGAAATGTGTCACGAAAAACGCAATATTCAAATTTAACCGCTTAAAAGACAAATTATATGGAACTCAACATAAAAGAGTAAGTTAATTGACTTGGGTAGAAACATCTAATTAAAAACTCGTTGCCAAACTCACCAAAGCAAAAAACAACCTGTAGAAGATTTAAATTCCTTTTATATATATATATATATATATATATATATATATATATATATGTATATATATATTATATATATATATATATATATATATATATATATATATATATAATATATTCAATCGACAAGAGTATTTTTTCGATGTGAAACAATAAATATAAGGTACAAAATAAAGGCTATATAAATAAGGTCATAAATATTTCCAAAAAAATAATTCACTAACGCGAATGTCATCACTGTATTTCAACCATAATTAGTGGAAATTTTAAAATGTGTAATCGAAAACACAAGTAAAAATTGCTAGACTTCTTCTTTTAAGAATAAAATTACACATACCCGATATAATTATTCCCTAAGACTAACGCGTTTTTTTTTAATTGTGATAATTTTTGCTTAAGACAGCATGCTCTTGTCGTTATATAAAGTGTAATGAAGTAACATTCCTTCTGATTGAATCATCATACAAAAAATTGAAACATTCCATAAAGATGTCTGAAAATAAATTGATTCATTTTCTTGACTTGGCGAGGACTCAATTTGGCGTTCATAACTGCTCAACATCCATTGACAAAGCGAGAAAAGTTGGAAAACTATCAAGGTAAAAATAAGAATATTCTATGTTTTCTGACAGTTAGTTACCGTAAAAGTAATGCAAATTCTATTGAATTTCATCGAATTTTTCTTAGACATTTAAATACCCATAACAGACACATTCGGTATTCACAGATTTGAGATAAAAATCGCAAACAAGCAATGATATAAATCATCATGCTTTTACAGTTAAAAATCGAATGATTACTAAGTTGATTGCGAATCACTGCTCTAAACAAACAACATCATGCCAATCCGTAAAAACCGTTTGTGTGCAATTCTTTCTTCGTGTTTCTAACTGTATGCTATTACCATTTTCTGGGTGACGTAAAAGGATGAGATTTTCCAGAAATAAAGATTAGTTTTCTTCAAACCAAACACTTTTTATTCACAATGACTACAACTAATACTACTTCAAGCTACACAGGATGATGAAAGCTTTGCAGTTCTATGATACAAAAACTAAACAGCTACTCTCAAAGCGCGTGATTGCTTCATACCTCTTCGATATACGTTGGATCTTTTCATAACATTCCTATAGCAAGCTTATGGCAACTCAGCTTTTATTGGTTCCATCGGAACCTCGAGAATGTTGGTTTGTGTTTTAGAACAAAAAATGTCGACAAATATCACTAAGCCGCCAAAACATTGCCAAATGTAGCCAAGCTGTTTTAGATTTTGCAAATTCACTTTTCAACTTTGATAACCGTTATTTTAGCAGAATATAAGAATTATTTAGATAATAATATCACAAATTAAACGATGGTAGCACACTAAAAAGAGTAATTAAATATTATATTTAATTACCTGTTTTAGTATCTATCATTGTGTGCACATTTATGTAAATGTTTATAATATTTATGTTAATCGTAAAATTTTGTAAATTAGTATTCTCACAAATAGTCAAGTCGAATGGTTTTTAGGAATTTAGGAACTGAAAATCGAAAGTTTGTTATCTAAAAACACTCTTTTAGATAATTAAGCGCTTTTTTTCCCCTTTAAACCATAAAGTGGTTATTTTTTTTCGTTACAGGTTTTATAGTTGAGATCAAATGTGTGTGTGTGTGGGCACGTTATTTTATTTGACATATAAATTATCTGTGAATTAAATAATTGCTTTTACCTAAAATGCTTAATATACAATTAATTTTGTCCACCCATCAAAAAAAACAAGTGAATTTGTCAGTGGGATTAGCTCTTCAGTGAGCCATTGGAATAAAAATTTTGTTGAATATCTCAGTGGGATTGGTTATTTTATACATTCTTATCTCGATACTGCTATTAAAAAATAAATGCTTATTAATCATTAAGTAAACAAAAATTTATTTTATGTAGCATGTAAAGCACATTAAATATTAATATTTGATTGTTTATTGTAAGCAAAAAGTAAATCATATAAATACGTACACTATAAGTACGTGTTTCTATCTCTTCAAAAATATATGTGCATACATTTTTTGTACATCATATACACTCTTATCATATTTTTGGAAATAGCTTGAAACCATGGTTTCAAGAGATTTCAAATGAATTCCTGCAATACGCATGTTGACACAAGTCTTTTAACCATACATGAATAGCTTTAAAAACATTGCATCATTTTCGCATAATGACTCGTTCGATTTGAATTAAAGACTTTAAAGATTATGTGCATAAAGCATGGATTGTTCCAAGTACGCGAAAAACATGACATTGAGTGAGTCTCTGTGGTTTGAACTCTTTGAGAATCGAAATGAAAAATAGTGTTGGAGTTCATTTTGTTAATGAACCGATTTCATATGTAAAGACCAAAGCATCGGTTTGAGAAGCTATCTTCCATGGACTGCAGCCATTAGCATCTTGACAATTGAACAGAAGAAAAGCAAAATAAAAAAAGGCAAGACAAAACATCCATTTTAGGGTTAGTTTAAATCGGCAAGGATGATTTAAGTGTTTTTTTTTTTTCAATGCAGTGAAGAAAAAGCTTTTTTTTTTTTTTTTTTTTTTTTTTTTACAACGGTTTATATGATACTATTTCGCCAGTCATTTTTTGAAAACCATTGATTTTAGATAGAATGTATTAGAACAAAGAAGTATTCTTTTACAAGAGACCTTATTTTTAAATTACCGTAATTTGTAGTAGAACAGCTACATTATCACACCCCAACAGGCCTGAGTGATTTCGCATCATCATCCTGTTGTATGAAAGGAACGATTAATGACCTGCCTTAAGAGAGCACATAAGGATCCAGAATGTCACATTTATAAGTGCGAACATTAATATTTCTACTGGAAAAGACATGAAGGCGTGTGCACCTAGCCAAAGAAATATCACCCCAAACACAGAGGCTGCCCAAATCGTATGCTTTTCTTTCATGGATGTTTGATGGATGAAAACAAATACCACGCTCTCTCCAAATGAAAATGATTCCACTATCGCTTTCGAGGCTAAACCAGAACTTATTCCAATAGAGAACAGCCTTCCATTGATCACGTGTTTAGCAGTGGACATGTTGTTGTGCTATCAATAGAAAATCAATATCTCTATCAATAGAAATCACATCTAGAAAGCCAAGTTGCCAGCCTTATGATTACTGTTTAGTCTTCCATTCCACACTTCATGGGTTCGATTCATACCTCTAGTATGGATGCGAGCAGTGGTTTGGAGTTCCACTTGAAATTGTAAGTCTCTGTCCAACCAGGCCTCTTGTCAAAAGTTGATTGTAGACAGCCAATCAAACCAAATGTCCCAGAAGACACACTTCAAGCAGTGACTTTAAATAACCTTACAACAAGCTTAGGGCCGTGGTCTAGTTGGTTAGGGCACCGTTCAGAAGGTGGTGAGTTCGAATTCTGGTTTAACCAAAGAGCCGTCGTCTTAACTGATGATAACTGGGCCACGTAAAATATGCCGTGTTCTCAATGTCTTCCACAGTCCCATTCCAAATTAATACCTCTGGGGAAGTTTGTAGCTAGGCTTTCGGTCTTCTCTGCCATCTAATTCTAAATTGGAAGACCCAGATGGCGCTGCCATCTATGAGCCAAAAGTAGTACTTCCAAGCTTGTTGGCGGGTGCTTTGTTCAAAAACGGAAGGTGTTCTGTCTGACTTCATTCGCCCAGTCCCTGACAGGGGGGTTTGGCTTCGCCAAATTTCGTGTGTAATAATACAACAGGCTTGGCCGATAAGTTTTTCTCTACGTGGGATCAACGTCATTTAAGTCTGAGCTCATTGTGGAAGGACAGTGATCTTCTGAGTGAAGGATCTCGAGATCGATATCATAATCATTGGGGATGGATGTTTATACACCGCGTAGTAATGCCTTACAACAGTAAAAGACTGTTGTAAGGCATTTTGGCAACCACCGCTAAATTGCCTTCCAAGAGCACACATTCAATAGATAGTGGGCCATATTCGCATGTCGCAAAGAACTTGGAAAATCCTTAAGCACTCAACCCAACAGACGTGCATGCTTAAAACAGAAGCACAACATATATCTCCCATTGAACAGCAGTGACTGGGATAGAACTCGGGACCTTATAAGCCTAACAGCGTTATCCTATCATTAGTCCACGGTGAGCTCAAGTGAGTGAG